>BROE01000018.1:13078591-13171405 GCA_036571765.1 Plecoglossus altivelis
TACTGCGACAAACTGGTAACTCTGACGCCTAAAGCAGAGAATATACAAGACACACAAAAACACACCTAGTCTTTGCGGAGACTATAGGCCCATCCTGGGGGTTCCTGGACCACGTTCCTCCCCCCATTCAACCTCCCAGGAGTGGTCACTGTCATCTCAACCCCACACGTGTGGGTGCATGAAGTCCCAATGCAGAGAGAACAATGGAGCGCTCCCCGTCCAGGCTGCCACTACCCTCATCTACTCCGACCAGTACCCCTCCCAGGGACCAGAAGGCCGGGTACTACGCACTGCTGTTCGGCACCCATAGGCCGATACAAGAGCGAGAGACCTGTCCCCGGCTTGAAGGCGCAGGGTCACGACCCTCTCGTCTACCGCGGTAAACCCCAACACGTGGCAGCTGAGCCACGGGGCTATGAGAAAGCCCCACCGCCAGCCCACGCAGGCCCGCCGCCTCTCCCGCGAGCAACGCCAGAGAAATGTAGAGTCCAGCGTCTCTCGAGGATAATTGATCCGGAACCCAGGCTGTGAGTGGAGGTGAGGCCGACTATAACTAGCCGGTAACACTCGACCTCCCACACAAGCTCAGGCTCCTTTCCAGCCAGCGAGGTGACATTCCACATGTCCCCAGCGCTAGAGAACGTGTGCATGGCCTCGGTCGTGCAGGCACCTGCCCCTGACAGCCGCCCAAAACACATTGCACCGGCCCCCTACGGTCCTTGCTGTGGGTGGTGGGCCTGCGGGAAGGTGGTCCCATGCTGTCTTTTCGGGCTGTACCCGGCCAGGTCCCATGGGTAAAGACCTGGCCACCAGGCACTCGCCTGCGGGCACCCACTCAAGGCCTTGCTCCAGGGTGGGGCCCCGGTAACGCCACTCCGGGCGACATAACGATTCTCCTTGGTTTGGTCATCATAGGGGTTTTTGTTGAACCGCACTTAGTCTGGCTAGTCACCTAGGACCAGTTTGCCGTGGGAAACCCTACCAGGGGCTTATTGCCCCCGACAACATAGCTCCTGGGATCATTCAAGCACTCAAACCCCTCCACCACGTTAAGGTGGCGGTTCAAGGAGGGGCTACCCGCAACCTTTTGCACCAATTCTGAAGTTGAGTACATCCACTTTCCATTAATGACTTCTCATTTATTTTGTTGCAAAAAGGTTAACAGCACATTCTCAAAATAGGAGCCTCTGAATGCTTCTTAGACAGGATGTAGATGCCCCTTCAGGCCTACTGTCTTGGCACAGAGAGATTCTTGGAGGATGAGGCAGTGCATTTTAACCACATCACTTTTTCTCTCTCGCACCTTAATGCACATCATTGAAGCCACTCCTTTGCTCTCTCCTGTCATAGCCGGAGCCCCATCTGTTGTAATTCCTCACAGCTTGTCCCATTTAATTTATTGTCAATTAAATCCACAGCTTTGCATTCAAAGAAATTTTACACAGCTTCAAAAATGTCTACCTGTTGTTGTGCCCTTTAGACTCTTGAGATCAAGCAGCTCCTCTGTATTGCGTTGTCATCAACCCGCCACAGAAAAATGAACAGCTGTGCGGTGTGTGTGTGTGGCGTCTTTGTTCTTGTCGCAAGCAAATGAGTAAAAATGAAAAAGCACAATCTTAATGTGACACGTTTTGGTTTAGATTGGCAGACTAGTCTTCGATTTGGCGCACGGCTGTGTTTCTGAAAATGCTCACATTAATTTTGTGTATATATTCCAGGCACATTATTTCTATGACTTTAATGAGGCCCTGTTTAATTTGACGTCACCATCTGAAAAAGGTTTCCCATGTCTTCCTACAAGTTGAGCTACCTCATAGCTGGCTATAGGAGCGTTCTCTTGTACTTTGTTAGCACAGGAAAAAATACACGCAAATTAACCTGCGATTTGTTTAGTTCTTTCTGCTTGCTCAGCACCGGTGCAGGAACTATAGGTTGGATGTTTTGTTTTGTAGACAGAAGCTGTCAACAGTTATACCGTTGCAATCACATCTAATGCCATCCACCCTATTCAAAACAATAGACACATGCTAAATTAGAGGACCATCAGATATTTGATTTGTTTTGTTTCCCAATGGGCACGTTTCTGTGTCACCTCTGCAGGTATCTTGGGGTCTCCGACTCAGGAGGATCTGAACTGCATCATCAACATGAAGGCCAGAAACTACCTGCAGTCTCTGCCTGAGAAGCCCAAGATCCCTTGGGACAAACTTTTCCCCAAAGCTGACAGCAAGGGTAAGGCACTGACACACATGACAAACTTTTCTTAAATCCTAGTTGGAAGTAACATGCACACACCATACAGATTATTTCCTTAAACCACACAGCATATCTGTATAACGTGAAAATGTATTAAATCGATAATATACTCTGTGGATACTACATTGATTAAACATGCATCTTCATTCAGATACCTTCTCCCTGGGTCTGCGCAAACCTGGAATAGATTTGGTTAATTTAGTTAACATGTGACATACAAATTGTGCATGTAGAAAGTGCAGCAGGATTTCATGATTCAAAATTGCATTCTTCAAACAGTATTGTGGTGGTCAGAGTCAAGAAATAGTCTCAATTAACTCACCAATGGTCAAAGTAACCACTTATTAGCTTTAGACTCTAGGTGTTGTGATCGTTAGATTTTATCGGGCAGTACAGTTCAACAATAACATCTGAACTGCATTCGATACACATAGATCCACACACAAACTGAAATATACTTGCGAGCCTTCACAGATTGACGGCTAATTCTTTGTACTTTCATCATAACTGGTCAAACGATGGAGTATAACGGGCTGTCATCTGTCACTTTCTGGACCTGAATACATAGAGGAAAATTAAGGCAATTGAAATGAACAAACGAACCTTGAAAAGTCCAAACATTTACATTATCTAACATAATTCTTATGCAAAACATCAAAATGCCCCCCTCCAATCCTTCCACAGCTCTGGACCTGCTGGGGCGCATGTTGACCTTCAACCCCATCAAACGCATCAGTGTGGAGGAGGCTTTGGCCCACCCGTACCTGGAGCAGTACTACGACCCCACTGATGAGGTATGCTCCTGTCACATTTGACCCACACTGAAGGGGACCCTATTATACCCCCTAATTCAATGCAATCATTATGCAAGGATTCATTTTTTTAAAGAAAGACCATTTTTGGAGTCCGTTCAGGTATGTAGACTATTCATCTGACTAATCAGCGAACAAAAATGGCAAAACTCAGCAATGTAGCCTTTCAATATGATTTTTACATGGCACCAAGTGAGAATCCACTCACCTACATGTACAAAGGGATGTGGAAAAAAGCTGTGAGGGTTCAGTGTGACCGGGAGCTCTATTGTCTTATGGCCCTCCTTCCGTACACTTATACAGCAACTCCGTCACTGCTCAGTTTGGACCGAATGATTGGTATACCTGAGTCATGCAGTCGTCTGCTGTTGTGCATAAGCAGCATTGTGGGGGGTTTTTTGGGGGGGGGGTAGATTTGTTTTGTGGAGTTTGCAGGCCACTCTAGTCTGTATGTATTTACAGCCAGTTGCTGAGGAGCCCTTTACTTTCACCATGGAGTTGGATGACCTTCCTAAAGAGAAGCTGAAGGAGCTGATCTATGAGGAGACAGCACGTTTCCAGGCAACCTACCAGGGCTCCTGAAACTGTAAGGCACACTAACACAACTCCATGTCAACCACTAGATGTCAGTACATACACACCTACACATTTTGTTGAGATCACCAATCAAACAAATGATATTTTCCTCAGTTAACATACAGAGTGGCAAAGGTGTGCAGATGCTTGGAACAAGATGACTCCAACAAGATAACAAGACATAATAATCTTATACGGCATACAAAAAAGAACCAGAAACATGTACACTTAGCCTCTTTCTATCACGGAAAAAGGCTTACTACATTTTCTATCGTTTTTTTTCTGGTTGAGGGGCTTCCGCAGAGGTAATGTTACCATCTTAAGGATACCCCTGCATCTCTTTCCTTCTTTTTCTGCTGGAATTGTTTTAATTAACACCCCACGTCCTACTGTTTACCCCACCTCCTAGTACACCTAATACTTCCTCCATATATCCACCAACTCTGTCCTCACCCCCTTTTTTCGCATAATTTTTTTTCTAGTTATAAAATGTACGTACACACACATTAACTACCATATTAATGAACACCAGAACTTTCCATCTTTCTCTGAGATTGTTGTTTGCGAAGAAAGTACAAGGGAAGGAATCTTGGAAGCTAGTTGTGTGCGCGCGTGTATATACAAATGCATAAGTGGACATTTGTTTCGTTTAGACTGTACTAGTAAATGTTTTGTTTGTCCAACGTTATTTGAATGTTTATGATCAGTTTGGAGTCATAATTGTATGTTTTGGGATTTATATTTGTGAATCTTTTTGAACACCTTCAATGTTTTTTTGTGAGACCAACAATCAATGTTTTTACTGGCATGTTGGTAGGCTTCAAATTTTGTTCTATCCTTTTCTTATTTTGAATAATGTTCATGAGAATGCATGCTTTCCTGAATTTTACCAATTTGGCAGAGAGGGAGAGAGGTAAAGGGATTTTTCCTGGGGAGCGACCAAGAAATGGCTTTCATAGTTTGGACTATAAACTGGGTTGATTCTTTTTTTGTTGTTGTTCTTAGCTTTAAGGGCTGGCCAACTAAAATCCCTCCACTCTCACAGGGGTCGTAGGGGCCCATTTAATCGTTGAACAAATGGCATGATCACCTACCCTCTTGTAGACGAGACCATGCTATGTC
This sequence comes from Plecoglossus altivelis, assembly GCA_036571765.1. NCBI lineage: Eukaryota > Metazoa > Chordata > Actinopteri > Osmeriformes > Plecoglossidae > Plecoglossus > Plecoglossus altivelis. Next base: position 13,083,358 of record BROE01000018.1, read on the forward strand.
TTTATTCTCCTATTTCTGTATTAGTCCGAAGTCTCTTCAATTTATTTTCAGATCACCATAATTTGGAAGAGTCAGCAGGCCATTCACTCCCCTAAACAGAGATCTGCTTTTCTGCTCACCATAACAAGGTTACTCCAATGCAGGTCCTAGTCAATAGCAATTCTTTGTTTTACCCTGGAATCTGGAATTTCACTTACTCCGTCTTGCCAACACAATCTTTGTGTGTAGTGTAAGACTGGCCACCCATGTTGTTATTGTGAATCTATAGAATCCCAATGATTTGGGAAAGTATTCATACTCTCCATCTCCTATAAATCCATGATAATCAGTGCTGTGAACCAGGAGCCAGTCTTAAATTTATGATGACATAACTCCGGTGTGTCCATTTCTTTCTCTCTGGCAGTCCCCCTCTACCTTCTGCCTCACAATCCAGTATATCTTATTTTGTGTACTCCCTCATCAGCTCTCTTTCTTAAAATTATGGTATTTTGTCTTTCCAGAGGTCAGTGGGTCTGTACATACTTGTTGTGTTGAGTGGGGGGCAGGTCAGATGAATAGGACAATTATGGAAAATAATGTATTTACTGTGCTCTTGGCTTTCTGTGTTTCTGGTTATGGTGAGGCAGATTTCCTATTATCTTGTGAGTATATGTGTGTGCGTTCCTGCAATGTTACGCTGTGTCTGTTCCTACCTCACTCCCTCACCACATGGCTTGTCTCTTTAACCCTTCTTAAGGATATGACTAACAGACCTGTGCTATGTGGAGGCCATTGTCCTTTCCAGTTCTTTAAACCAATCATTTAGCTTGACCCCTGATAGCAAAACCTTTTGATTAGTTATTAAACAATAGCATAATTGTTCCACCCCACCCTCCAAAGCCATAATAGTTTAATCGTCTCTGAAGCCATAATCATCGTCTATGGTTGAAGTATGCTAATCTCACTAGAGGATTAGATATACCTGTGAATGATGAGCTCAACCTCTTGTTAGCTTCATTTCCTTTCGCTCTTTAATACCCGTCACATTTTACTGAAAGGGCTCTCCCCCCATTGGTTAACTCCCTGCGGATCTTTCCTCTAACTGGCTCAGTCTTCTCTAACTGAATCACCACCCGCCACCCCCTTTGTGGTTCAGCTATATGGCCACATTTTTGTAAACTTTTTTTTAAAACCCAAACTTGAATTCCTAAGCCTACTTCCAATTATGCGAAGAAATGGTGTTGAAGGAAAAAAGGGAGGGGCATTGCTGATTGTGTCTCAATTAGCGCACCTGCACTTTTCCTCTTATCAAACCCATCGATCGTTTTCCTTGTTTGTTTGAGTGTGCATGTAACTTAAACAAATACTATTCCACTTGTAGTATCTTTTCCCTCTTGGCTTTCCCTTTCACGTGATCCTTTTTTGATCGTCCTGCTTGCTTGGCTCTCTTGAACTCACTTTCTATTGGAAGTACCACATTGACCAGCAAGTGTGGCATTTGGGAAGGGATGTAAAATGTTTTACTGTTGTGTGTGTGCGTGCGTGCGTGTGTGGACAGCATGCCCATTATGTGCGTGTTTCACTGCACACCAATAGTACATCTCAAGGGTCCTTTGCCTGCCCATCTGCTGACTGATCTGCATGTTAGAATATATGTGATTGTCTCTCTGACCAAAAGCTGCTTAACTCCCGCACGCACACACAAAAGCATGTACATACACACACAAAACATACTATGACATTCATCAAGAGGCATGTGAATGAACCAATGGGACCATCTTTGCAATCCTCTCAACACACACAAACACAAGATGAATAATCTGTGTGACAAGAAAATATACATCATTGGCTTGCATAGACTCACTCAGTACATTAACTAAATGGCCCATGTCAGGCCGGTCAAAAGAAAATGTCCTTTTTAAATGGTTGTTCTTATTATTGAAGTTGTTATATTGGTGAGTTGTAACTTTTACCTTTTTTATTTTATTTTATTTTTTACAAAAAAGGGAGGTCAAGGTTGTTTGTTTTTATTTCTCTAATGGGTGTGATTATAATTGGCAGTGTCCTCTTTCTGGAACCTATTTTTCCCTTAAGATCTTAGGAGGAATTATTCTTATTTTAAGAGGAGACATGAAATATCCGTAGATTGTTAAAGAGAAATGAGTTGTTAAGGGGTACAGTCTGTGTATATTCTATGGATATTATGAATTAAACTAATAACAAAGAAACAATTATATACATATATTGAATAAAATTCCTGATAATGTACAAAATGTTTGCTGTCATTTTTTTCACAGCAGCTGTTACACCAAAATTATTATTGACCAAGCAGCAAATACCTTTTGTGTTTACACCTTTTCTTTGACTTTGTCATCATCGTCTTCCTCCTCCAGTCAGGGAAATCTATCGTTAGAAGCCAAGAAACAAAGCCACATTATGTTTCTACCTTTTCTTATAAGGGTTCCTCCAGTATTACATTTTCTCCATGGGAGTCAAAGGCATATAAGAATAAATTTGCACCTGTGGCACATTTAATGTGTATGGTCCATATTGAACTAGGGACTAAATCTGCTCTACACACAAGGAAGACACTACAAATTTTATGATGTGCAAACTATTCATTAACTGATACGCTGATTCAATCACATTTAAGTTCACATGAAGATTTGACAATGTTAAGCACACAAATCTGAGAAGCAGTTGAATGTAAGATGAAAAGTAAATGTATTGTGAATATAGAAAATGAACATCATTGGCTAAGTCCTAGGGCTTCCTCCAAAATACTGTCGCCCCTGCTCCACAGTATGCATGCTCCAAATTCTCACCCTGACCCTTGATACACATGAACTTGGCGAGACACCCACACATCCTTTCTGGAAAGGGTGGACAGACCAACCCCCTCACCCTCTCTGGCTTTTAGATAATTCCCTTGTGGATCTTGGGTGTTACTCCATTTTGGATTTCGTATGGAATGGTAAAAAGTTGTCCAAATTATGAAACATTTACAGTGTAGGCCACAAGTGATTACCACGACACAAATGGCCCACCATTGCTACATAGGTGGCACTAAAGACCATGCTCCAATTGTCTATTTTCAAAGTGATGGCACAGCAAATGTCTGGGTATCCAGTACCCTACTATGGGAAAGTACTTTGATCCGTGGGACTACAGCCTCTTCCTCTTCTTGTGAAAACGGTCAAGGGTCACATGGCAAATGTCATAGGATTTGGCCGCTGCCATGACAGACCTGTTATCTCATCTGAGACCCCCTCCAGCAAACCGGCTGTCTACTTTTTTTTCTCATTTTTGGAATGCTGTTAGCAAAACTAACATTTCTGCTAACTATATGCATGCAATTGATCATAATAACGTTAGCATTTAGTTTATGTAGATCTTTAGGTATAGATTCGAACACTAAATGAATAAAAGCACTAAAATGAAACCCTAAATGAATTAATACAATTATAATGTTATATTACTGACAGTAAAAACATAAATTGTAGTAATTTTAGGGTTAGGGTAATTACATGTTACAACTGTCCTATCACCAGTCATGTTTTCAGATAATCTAAGTTAGCCTGGTTTCTAGTTTTTTTAAATTTTTTGCTTTCGTCTATTCTGTTTTAAGATACTAAAATTGTGATTTAAAAAAACCCCACTTTGGATTCCTACATATCTTAGGACATCTATAAAAAACATTTAGTAGAAAAGCTTTTACCAAAAAACACATTTTTGCTGGCATCCTTATCTGCCAGTTACAAATGCTGCTTAGTTTTTGTATGCAGGTAGAAAATGTAACTGATAATGTGTGATGTCATCACTCTAGCTTGTTTCTGATTTGAGGAAACGAAGGTATTACAACTGTTCCTTGCATCCCCACTCTTTTTAATTCCTATTTAACTGCAGCTTCTCTCTTTTCATATGTATCATTTTCTCTCATCCCCTCAGAGTGCAGCCTGTAGGTTGATGACCTGATTTTCTTTTGACTCCCTGACCCAGCCCCCGAAAGCAACAACTACTCAAAATAAAAACGTCAGATATAATGGACAACGAAAAGCGCAAATGCGTATCATAAAAGTATAGAATAAAGAAAGATCTAGAAACGGACGCATCCAAATGTTCTAAGATTATTAAATTTTTCCTCAAAACAAATGAAGACAACAAGATGGCTGGTAAGTGAATATTAATGTAAAAGGAGCAGTGCAAGATGCTAGCAGCCATGCAAAATAACATTGTCTGCAAACCACCGTTCATGTATCCAACTTTTCTTGTAATTATTCACCATCATCTTACATCCTGTTTGCTACTAACAGTGAAGAACCAGGCCCAGTAACGTTACCAAGCAGATTTCTGCCATGCCCCTCCAGCACCTTCTTACTTTTTCTGCCGTGCCTTCTGACTTCAGCCAAAAATGTTAAATGTTTCAGCTATGAAAATTGATTGGGCTATAGTGCCCATTCCACTGAGACTGGGGGGATGCCTAACTGCAGACACATGTCTGTATTTAAACCTCGTGCTCTCTTCGTATTCTGCAGCTCACCCTGTCCACCTTCAACGCTGAAATAAAGCAGGTTAGTTCATTTTTACCCTGTACCATTTTGGGAATCGGAAAGATTTTATTTGGTCAAAGTTCAATCAAGCTCATATAATCTAGATGTCCCATTATAGGTGTGCGTGTGCATGCATTTAACATAGATTCAGGTCATTCTGACCCCCGAAGAGACCACGAGGGTTAATAAAACAACACATAAAAACATGTTTTAAGTTGGTTTGTATGATGTATTGGCGTAGAGGCTGAAATAATTTCATTGAAGAGGGTGGTAACCATATACCATACCTTGCAAGGTATGGTATAACAGGATGTTTTCACCTTCTACCTTTGATTTCTCCCTTTTGCTTCATTTCATCAATTCTATTGAAACTGTAAACAATATCATTCTACTGCATTCAGCTTACTTTGTGTTGATGTGAGATCCCACATACCTAAACAGATTCTTTGTTGAAAACATTGTGATTCGTGCTGTTTACATACCTCAGCACACAATCCTTTGTGAAATCAACAGAAAGCTTGCCTTACATCTGTGCTTGTATGTCGCTCACACTCTTTCTCTCACTCTGACAATTGTTTTCTCTTTTTCCAAAAGCCCAATCTTTCTGTTCCATGTATCATGCTGTAACAGTAAAATGTGACCTAAACTTTAAGTATAACAGCAAATATCTTCTACATAATTGATTAGAATTATTTTTACAAATTCAGGCTGCACAATATGTTCTGCAAGCATTTTCTACAAGGTGGACTTTGGAATAGGTTGATACATTATTGTGCACACACACATACGCTCCAACGCACATTCATGGTGTCAGGTAGTTCAAAACAAGTCAAGCCAGAGTGAAAAGCAATATTGCCACAGGGAAGGGAAAGGCCACCAAGCAACAGAGGTGAGTTACCTACTGCTTATGAACTTGTACACTCGTGAATGGGTTTCAAAGGTTTGAGTGATGAAGCAGAAATGGAGAGAGCAAGTGAAATTAGAAATAGAAACTAATGGACACAGCAAAATACTGGTGGAAAATTGGCAACAGTGGTGGTATCACATACAGTTTGTTGGTGGAGGAAGGGAAATGCTAGAGACTTTAATTCCACCTTTGGACAGTCTTACCTAGTCTTACCCGTTTGTCGAGTTTTGTTTCATGTTTTTACTTGAAATGTTTGAGCTTGTCTATCGGCTCTCAGGTTACACATTTACTCTCAGAAAAAGTGTAAGAAGAAGAGGATCAAGGAGAACAAGGAGAAGAGAGAATACAGGAGGGTAAGTGATTAAGTGCATGTGCAAGAGTGGATTTAATAGAGAAATGTGCTTGATAAAAAATCCTAATGTGAGCAGGTCGTTAAGACCCCAGCATGTGTGTTTGAACTTGCAGTTGTTCCATCATGGGCTTTGATTTACAACATAAATTGAAGTGTGAGTGCAGCTGAAGATACTGATTAAATCATTTTATTCAATACCCCTCCCCAAAGACAGAAATTTCATATTTGGATACCAACTTCCTTAAGGACCGTCCAGTTGACCTCTGACCTCCTCAGCATCTGCTTTGGGAAGTATTCTAGAAAATATGAGTAGCTCCTTGTACTTAATTTTACCAGCCCTAGGGGGATATATCCTCACATCGCTTTACTTGCTGAAGAACCCCCATATCCTCCACAGGAAACGAAGAACAGCTTTCCACTGCATGCACATCTCCCACAGAGGAGGTAAGCATAGAGAAAGCCAGGGACTATTGCCTCATATTAGCTTCATTGTCTAAATTTTATTCTCCAGTAAGTAATTATTGAAAGAGGCAAGAAAGCTTTTGAAATTACTTTTTTCTTTCGTTTCAAATAATCTTGGATAAACTGGGTAAAGGGAAATGTAAAAAAGTCAGTGAGATTTAAGATAAGTGGCATCAGTGCAGACACTAGCAAATCTAGTTCTTCAGTCAATGAGTAATCACAGAAGGACCCCAGGGTTAACAGGGACATGTAAGGGACAAATTAGCATGTATTTTTTTATGCAGTTTACTAAGTCAGAGAGAGACGTATGTTTTACTCTTCAAAGCAAAGTGTACAGTAGAAACCAAACCTAGAGAAAGTATGAGAGAAAGACTTACAATGCATTTGTCCTGAAAGCATTTATATTGTATATTGGCATACATTCACATTCAATATTGTATACACAAGAAGTTCAGAGAAAAAGGTAATGTCAAGTTAATCGTTTTCTACTCTGCTTCTGATTGTCAGGATCCGGGGAGAGAATAGAAAACACCATGGAGGCATTCAGCCAGTGAGTAATTAACAACTAACATGTTTACTGATAGTAAATTAATTGTGAGGTTGTGTTACTACACTTTGCCTAGGGACAAGATAGGTAAAATTGTATTACAACAAATGCCTGACATAAACATTTCCTTACATTTTTTATATATATATACCAGAACACATGCCAGTCAATTACTTTTGTAAATTAAAAAGTATTTAATGTAACAAAATACAGAGTCACCAACAATACTAACTCTCCCATTTCTGTCACCCTTTCAATCTCTCCCCTAGTGCAGTGGAGCAGGGTACAGAGATGTTGGAGATTGACTGCCACCTTACCCGGGATGGTCACGTGGTTGTGTCACATGATGAGAACCTTCTGCGACAGACCGGTCAAGATGTCACAATCTCCTCCCTAACTCTAGAGGTCAGGAACTAAACTGAATACAAAACTTATGTTTGGCCACTTGATAAAGGTCATACAATCAAGTTATGTTGAATGTACAGTAACTGTATTACCTTAATGTAACAGTCTCACTAGTAGTGTTAGTTTGAAATGATGATTAACTAATAGTCAATCAATAGTAGAAAATATTTGAATGGTTGGTGTTCAAGAAATCCTTTATTAATTCGGAAAAGTAAAATTAATGAATGAACACATCCTTATGTCTTTCAGGAGATGCCACTGTATAAAGAGAGAATAGAAGTTACATTTTTTGCAGGTGTGTAATTTCAGTGGTTAGCTCAGTGGTTGAACATTTGACTTCAGATAAATATTTTGCAAGTTCAAATCCAGCCCCCCATATGTCTTTGGATATAAGTGTTGCTCAATCTCTCACACAATCACAAAAAATCATAACAGACATAAGTCTTGAGCAGTCTGTTCCAGACCAGTTTTCACACAGGTATTTATATGCGTATATCTGTGTCTGAGTAAGCATTTTGTCATGCTCATGTGTGTCAACGTACAAAAATAATGAAGGCTAACATCCTCAATCCCACCCCTCCATCTCATGCCCTTACTTTTTTGCCATGCCAGGACATTACAGCACTGGGACAGACAGAAAATTTGCCCAATTGGAGGATGTGTTCAGGAAGTTTCCCAACATGCCCATCAACATCGAGATCAAAAATGAAAATACTGTGCTGATACAGAAGGTAACGTTTATGACAATGTTAAATACGATAAAGAAAAATACATAGACTCTTTTGTATTAGACAGGTACAGGGTGGTAAAAGTTTGGAATAATGCACACATTTTGCCCTTAAGTAAAATGTAAAAAACAAAATATATGTATTATATATATATATAATATTCTGTACTGTGAACAAGAACTACTTTCGCAACGGATACTCCAACGCTCTATTTCGCAAATCAATCAATGTATTTTTTCATACATTATAAATTATGATACACTGTAACCTATCGTAAATGGCCCTACAGCTAAGAGCTAATATGTGGCTTTCAAACAGGCATGTTGTTAGACATAAAACTCTGCTGGGGCAGAGTCTGCTGCTCCTTATATGTACAGTGCAGGGATATACATTTGATATCACCTTTGGTAGGGACAGCAATAGTTCATGCTCATATTGTTATTATGTTTGAGTGAAAATAAGTTGATTGGTTGGCCTATTATTTTGAAACTTTCGTTTAGTAAAACCCTACCTCAATTCTGACTTGCGTGCCGACACCTGGATTTATGTGTTGTGGCTATTATACTCACATAGTGGCTATTATACTCAGTACAGAAGAGTGCAGGGCCATGGAATTCTGCAGGCAAGTTAAAGTTTGTGTTTTCAGTTAAACTGATTTTGAAATTATCGTTGATTAGGATACTTCGATTCTTTTTCAAGGACTATATATCTAAAGGAATGCACTGACAAGTAATTTACTTACTTCAGAACCAGTATTTAGTTTATTCACCATGTACGTTCACACAAACAAGGAATTTACTGTGGAAGGAAGATGCCTACAATATGGATCTTGAAGGAAAGCAGAAATGTTCAATAGGCAAACTAATTCTAAACAACTAAACTATGTACAAGATAAAATGAATGTAAAATAGGATAATACTGTGGTAGTCAGACAAGATGACTGACAAGGTGCAAATAAGTGGTGGATGGATAGATAAAGTATTAATGGCAGTTTAGAGTCCTTGGCCTTGTTAAAGAGGCCAGCAATGAATGGACAGAAACAGTTCAGTACAGAAATTTTAGGCTGTACCTGGTGTGAATGGGGCTGTGACAATATTTTGTTTCTGTAAGGCTCTACTGCGGTCAGCATGATAGTCAAAATCCATACCAGTGTAATTCTAACTGTTCATCAGTACCACTGCTAGCCATTTTTGTGCCCTAAGTATAATTCCTTTATGATGCCCCCCACCCTGAGAAAAAGTTCCAAATATTTAAATACTGAAATCATATCAGCATTATAATTTTTATGACTATGATTGTTTCACTATGCTGTTTTGGTGTCCCCTCAGCACTTGGTGCCCTACCCACAGAGCGTTATGTGTGTGGTGGGAGAGGCGGCACTGCTCCTCATACTGTCCAGCCCTACATGAAACTGGTGGTTAATGGGAAGAATTCAGCAACACTAATTGACAATAAATTTCACATGCTGTTGTGCAAATGGAATACAAGACGGGTGGATATTATAGGCAGTTAGCAAGACACCCCCAATGAAAATGGCAGTGGGGTGGCATTTCCTCCCTTTATTTTTTTGAGCAGTGTATATTCCAGTCTATTGCATACCATGGCAACTCAAAAATAGAAAGATAATAATAAGCTTCATGAAATTAACCAACCAGCTTTGAATTGGGTTTGACATAATAGGGAGTGATTTTCCAAATACCAAGTTAGCATTTTAGCATGATTAATCAAGGATAAAGTGTTGGAGGGATGGCTGCTAGAAATATGGCATGTCTAGATATGATCCCCAAAAACAAATAGTTTATTTCATTTACATTTACTGGGACAGTGCACATGAATCAACATTTTATTAAAGATGCTGGTTTAGCCAGTCAACACGTTTCCAAGATCAGTCTATGGGCAGGTTATCCAAAAAAAAATGGAAATACTGACATTACATTAGCAACAGAATATATTTACTAAAGGTGCAGATTTGCTTAAGGTGTTTTTCCTTATGGAAACTATGCAGTCACCTCTCATAGCAGACCTTATGGATATGCAGCCAAATGTTTAGATTTTTGAGGGGGAGCCCGGCCATTTAGGATCTTGAATACAAGATGTTCAAGGAATACAAGGTACTGCATAGGATTTTTCCAGTTCAGGAGCTTATGATTTGTGAGGATGTAACAGTGATGATGACTATTGGGCTTCCTATTAAGCAATTTGGAACCTGTTTGTGGATTGTCCCAGATACATTGATCAATTCCCTTAGATTCATGTTGATTAAAATGTTTTCCTTGGTCTGTCTGATTTCTGTCATCACCTTATTTCTGAACATGGCAAACCTACTTCTGTCATGCTATATTTTGGATTTCCAGATCTCTAGCCAAATTTAGCCAAAGACACATGTTTTTTTACATTTTAATGTGTATTTCTAAGAAAACCATTTATTGTAGTCTGGATTGTGGATAGAAGAACTTGACCATCAACTTCCACATCTATATCCTGACTATGTTTTGTCAAAGGTTGAATGACACTTTCTCTGTATACTACTCCAATGTTTGACCCCCAATGTAAATATTTAATTAGATTACAATACAAGGAAATACATATTCATCCAACCGTGTGTCTGCATTATTTGTCAAAGGAAAATATTGAAAGTTTGTCATTTTGAAATTTACTTCAACGTTCTTCTTTCTCTGTCTGTTTTAGGTCTCAGACCTTGTAAAGCAATATGATAGGGAGAAGATTACCGTTTGGGCAACAGAGAACTCCAGTATCATGAAGAATTGCTGTGAAATAGTAAGAGGCCATAAGAGGGCAACATAATGCCCAGAACACATCATTAATTTTGTTAATAAGAAATGCTAAACTAACCCTAAGAATATACATCCTCAGGGTCTGGTAAAATGGGGTAGTTGTCAGGCAGGGACATTTGCCAGTTTTTACAGATGTTGACATTTAAGATGATTTTAAAGATTCTAAACCTTTTCATGCCTTCACACAGGGTGAGATTGTTTTTGTGTTTATTTATGGTTCTCGACTCAAACTTGAAACAATAGCAGATAAAAACCAAACATGCTAATGAAACACCTCCTTGTAAGGCACACACAACTTAGATTCTTAGGTAAGCTTGCAACAAATGTATTATTTGGTGATCCTGAAGTGGTTGTATATATTATATTGAGTTCTCAAAACATACTTTTGTAATGTTCAAGAAAAGAAAAACAGTAAAACTACATTGAAAAAATGGGTTTGTAGCCAAATGTTCTAAATGCCAAAAGCACTTATTTTACCAGACTTTGCAAAACTTTACTACTTTGTATGTATTCTTTTTAAATCCCGCTAACCTTTCTCATCTCCTTTTACATTGTTTATCATTCTATTCTTCACAAAGTTTGCTTATTCTTGTGTACATCATTTCTCACTCTAAATTAACCTAAATATTAATTGTGAACCTAAATATATACTGTGAACCTAAATACTAATTATATTAATTGTTTTTTTTCATTTTCTTTTGCTTTCTTTTCCTTTGGCTCTGTCTTCCTTTTTTCCTTCTAGAACTCCAATATGCCATACAGCTTCAGTATTAGTCGAGGCATGCAGCTTCTCCTTCTTTTCTACACTGGCCTACTGCCCTTTGTACCACTGGGAGAAAGTTTCCTGCAGTTTTACCTGCCCCGTATTATCAACAGGTCTGTGTTTGTCTGCTCATCTGGTGGTATTGTTATGATTCCTTTGGTAGGAGGAAACCTGCTATAATTAGGGTTTCCCCATCAGGAGGATATCTATTTTAATTGGTGGTTTTATGGGGGCGCCAAGTAGCAAAGCGAATCCACCTACTGTGTTTCTAACTTTTTATTTGTATTATTAGGGTTCCTCTGGTAGGAGCAAACCTATAGTATTCCTTTTGTCGTGAATATTATTGTTATATTTTTCTATTAAATGACTGATTAGCTCAAAAAGTCAATTGCCTGATTTCTTTTTAATTTGGCCCAATGGTACAACTACCTGATCGTTAGAGGTCCATAGGTAGCGCTATAAGTTACGCTCAAAGCGTATGTGATTTCTCCTGCGCCCATTACTTTTGATTGCCTGACAATTGGTGTACATGCCTTATTCTTCAAGTGGAACAAAAAAGCCTCAAGGTTCTATAAGTCTGCCATGATAGATTTAGCTGTACAGTGAAAACTTGGGAAACACCTACAAAAACCGGGTCCTTGTGAATCATATGTCCAGTTGACTAACATCAGGGCTTCATGTGTAGGATGTATGTCTTGTTATGGGGTGACCAAGATTACGGCATGAACTATAAATTCACTGTGTAATGCTTATTCATGTAAACAACCACATTACTTTAATATCAAAGTGCCAATAGTGCAAATGCTGTTGGATAATGATTTTACAAACCTAATAGACTTCAAGAGCACATTACTCTGTGACATTACTGTGCACAGTTTCACTGTGATGTGTCAAAAGATTACAGAATTACAGTTGCTCAAACATAGGCCAAAGCTGACCGAAGCTAATAGTATGACGTTTCTATTCTGCATTGCTCAACAGTAGATGTGTAGCAGAGAGGATGGGGTGGCTGTCTTGAAAGCACATGCTATTGAGTTCAAATCCCCATTCAGCCTGTTGACAAGCATAAATTAATTTTGCTCTCTTGTTGTCCAACTCTTGACCTTCTACAGTGTACATTTTATAATGTTTTGCCATTTTGAGAAGGAACACCACACTTGCAGCTATATTTATTATGGTTTCTCCGTAGGAGGAAACCTATTGTTTTCGTAGGTACTCTTCTTCTTCTTATTTTTCCTCTTCTCAGTTAAATGGCTCAATATCTCAAAAAGTCCTTGATCCAATTTTTAAAACTTGGCCCTATGAACAGGTCACTCACTACTTCCAGGCGGCTAGTGGTCCACAAGCGTCCATAGGTGGCGCTATAAGCCACGCCAAAGTATGTAATTTGGCCAGCAGCCCTTTATTCCAACATACCTGAAATTTGGTGTACATGCCTTATTTCCCATGGGGAACCAAAAAGCATCATGGACCCATGACATCGGATGTATGAATGTTCTTGTAATTGCCAAATGTCAGACAACCTTCAAAACCTGCTCATGATCTCCTCATGACCTATAGATCCAATCAACTTGAAATTTGTTACAGAATTGTAGAATACATGTCTGTCTGTAAAGTCAGATGGAATAAGAAGTGCAATGCAAAATTACTGAGAAACATGCATTTATGTAAATGTCTTAATTGCCACCGTATCTTTATGTCAATAAAGTTCTCATACTTTATTGGCTTCAAGATTACATAATTCTGAAGAAGCATGCACAATTTCATCTTGATACGTCAAATAATTACTGAATTATAATTGTTTATACTATGGCCAAATCTGACAATGCATACCACAGGATAAACAGCTTTCCTTTTTTATATAGTTACTCACTACTATATTTCCCAACACTGAGAGTTGCTCTTTGAGCTGTGACAGTGTACCACAATGAACAAGGTGACAGGTTTGGATCCTGCTGCAATCTTTGGGTCAGTTATAATTTTGATTCTATCTTTTGTTAAACAGGATGACATCATTCTGATGCATCATGCGCAAGTTTACCCTGATATGTGAATTGAGCGAATGACTTAATTACAGCTGCTTGAACTTTGGCTAAAGCTATCAATGTGTGCTGCAGGAGAAACAGTTTCCTTTTTGATAAAGTAACTGACTTCAAAGTTTCTCAAAACTGCCCAACTCTGGCTGGGTTGGTGTCCTACACAGTGAAATGTTTTGGGTTTGAATTCAGCCACAGTCTTTTAGCATGTTATAATTTTGATAATCTGTTTGATTAAACAGGATTGCATCATTCTGAAGTACTGTACACAAATCCTATGTCAAAATATGACAAAATCACAGCTGCTTAAAGGTTGTCCCAAAGCTGTCCAAATCTAATATTCTGCCCTCTCTAGTCATTGCATACTCAACAGTAGATATATAGCAGAGATGACAGAGAGACTGATTTGTTTCCTTATACTTGTTAGTTAGAATCCACATTCAGCCAGTTGTTGTGGGCCAACACAAATCAATTTTGCTCTCTTGACGTCCAACTCTTGATAATCTACAGTGTAACCCAGATATATGTATTATTATTATATGTTCATGAGTGTTGGAATCCTGAATGTTACAGTATTTATATAATATTTCCATATGTATGTGTTAGTGTAAAAAGAGCAAATGTAAATATCTCTTTCTCACTTGCTACTGGGTATCTATCTATATCATGCAGGACATACATTCCAGAGGAACCCATACTGAAGAGCAGATGGATTATCTCCCTAATAGAGAAGTTGGTATTTTCCATCTTGGTCAGACATCAGTGAGACATAATTGATGTCTGTTTTCAATGTGTCAAGAATGTTTTCATCTGATGAAGCCCAGATGTGGGTTTATGAAGAAATGACGTATAACTATGGTTTAACCTCATTTTAGGTTAACTATGAGAAAGAGCCTTTTTAAACATCTTGCATCAAGAGGGATTCAGGTATTACAATCACAATCGTTAACACAAATACCTTCAATTTCTTCATAAAAAATCAACTTGAGAGGTTCTTTTACTTGATATATTAAATTATACCTGACCAAAATGTTCTCCTCTGGAATATTAGGTGAGATTGATTAATTATGTGCATTTGTTGTGACTGCAGTGAAGATAACAAAAATAACTAATTGTATTGTTTGTCATTTGTATTATCTCACAGGTACACTTGTTTGTTTGCAATGAGGAGCAAGATATTACTGCAGCGTTTAAAACAGGAGCCACAGGAGTCATGACGGATTATCCCATTCTCCTGTCAAACTACCTCTCCAGACAAAGAAATCAAGAATGACAAAATGTAATCAACAATCAAATTACTCATTTATAAATATGGTCTTTTACTTGCAGTCTGATACACACATGACATGGTTATATGGTGTAACAAATTTCCTTATGGTTGAGTGTTGCTTCTAAGATCATTTGAGAAAAGATTGTCTTTGACTAAGTCCCAGCTATGGAGATTTTGGGGTAAGAGAAAAAATGGGTTGTTCCTCACAGTTATTGTCTTACATTTGGTTTGTTCTCTCTCTGGTAAGCACGCAAGCTGTGTTGGAGCCATATCTTAGATTTTTGTGCACTACCAAAAATATGAACTTGTGGAGATTTAATTAGTTTCATTTATTGTGTGTTACAAACAATATGATTTGGGAGTTATTAAAACTTGGTTTAATGTTCAATACTTGTACTAACCTGGTCATTTAAAGTTATAGGCTCCTCCTCCTTGATGTGTATGGAGGATTATAGGGGTCAAAACGAAATAAATAAATACATAATTAAATGGCTAAATACTTGAATACATAACTGATTATATAATATAAAGCTTAAATATATATTATATAATTGGATAAATAGCTCAGCAAGTAAATTGCCTAATTTGCACACGAGAGACACAGGTTTGAAACTAAGCAATCATCAAGTGTGGGTCCATAGGCAAGACACTTTTTGCACCACCGCATAGCTCATATAATAATGAGAGACAGTATGAGACATGATAGCTGAGTGACATACCATCAGACAGCCACCTTGAAAATGTGAAGGCAGCACTAAGAATGAACCCTACAATGACTAATACAACGCTGTAACCAATAACATAATATGTAAGTGCTAAAGATGTTTTGTTATGAATTGAAAGATGTTGCAAAGAATTTCACATCCATAAGAAGTTAATTTCATCATGGTATTGGTGGTTGAAGACCAAAATCAGGGCATGCTTTAGAAAATTGCCAAAGCGGTAAAGCCATACCTGATGCTTTGGAAACCACAGTAACTTCCCTGACCAGGATCCAGTCACCATCACAGTGGCAAATATCCAAGAATGTGTCTCAGGTATGAAAAACTGGACAGCACCAGGCCCAGACATGATTCATGCCTACTGTCTAAAGAAACTCACTGCGTCTGATGGCACAAATGAACCAGCTGCTAAAATAGACCATGAATATTTAACTGATGGCTGGACAATCCTGAAGGACCCCTTGAACATCCATCCATCCATCCATCCATTGTCTTCCGCTTATCCGGGGCCGGGTCGCGGGGGCAGCAGTCTGAGCAGGGAGGCCCAGACTTCCTTCTCCACGCACACCTCCTCCAGCTCCTCCGGGGGTGGAGCTGGAGGAGGTGTGTTCGTTATGGACAAACTAACTGTGACTGGCACAGAAGTCCAATAACAAAACACCGCCTGGGTTCGGATGGGGGGGGGCCGTTCTTCCCAATCACTTCTCTCCAGGTGTCACTGTCGTTGCCTACGAGGACATTGAAGTCCCCAGCAGAACAATGGAGTCCCCGGTTGGTTCACTGTCCAGTACCCCTCCTAGGGACTGCAAGAAGGCACTGTTATTCGGCCCATAGGCCAACAACAGTGATAGACCTGTCCCGGCTTGAAGACGCAGAGACGTGACCCTCTCGTGTACTGGAGTAAACGCCAACACGTGGCGGCTAAACCATGGGGCTATAAGCAAGCCCACGCCAGCTCGCCACCTCTCCCCGCAGGCAACGCCAGGGAAATGAGTTCAGCCTCTCTCGAGGTTAATGGATCCGGAACCCAAACTGTGCGTGGAGGCGAGGCCGACTATATCTGGCCAGCAACGCTCGACTCCTTCCCTGCCAGCGAGGTGACATTGACCTACATAGCCTCTTGTTCATGTTAATCATGGCATGTCATTTTATGTTTGACTACTTAAACATGACTTGAATTAGTAGGATTGCCTGAACTGTAATTGCCCTCTATGGAACAATTTGAGCTTTACTGGTTAAGCTTTCTCAAGTTAGGTTTGGGACTTTAAATCCATCTTTTTTTAAAGGTTTTTGTGGACCAGGCCTCAGAGATTGTGTTCAGCAGCCACAGCTTTTTGTTGTTATCACCTTCTTGCATGCTTTATGGCATAAAGCATGCAAGAAGGTGA
This sequence comes from Plecoglossus altivelis, assembly GCA_036571765.1. Classification (NCBI taxonomy): domain Eukaryota; kingdom Metazoa; phylum Chordata; class Actinopteri; order Osmeriformes; family Plecoglossidae; genus Plecoglossus; species Plecoglossus altivelis. The sequence goes on from BROE01000018.1 coordinate 13,100,262, forward strand.
TAACAACAAAAACAGCAACAAACAAAAAATCCATAAAGTTTATGGATATGTGTGTCATGAGAGACCTCTTCTCAACCTCATGGGGCTGAAGCAAAGTTAAAAAAGGTTAACCTCAACAAAATGTAATCGCATCAGATATACCCATCATAATTACACACATATTAAATACAATTTTAGTACCATATTAACGTATTGTCCTATTTGATTATGAAAGACATGCCATGTGCCAGCCTGCCACAAATCCTCCACCATCATCCCTGTGCCGAAGAAGTCCAGACCAACAGGACTGAACGACTGCAGACCCGTCGCACTGACATCTGTGGTAATGAAGTCCTTCAAGCGCTTGGTGCTGGTACACCTCAAAAACATCTTGGACCCCCTCCTGGACCCCCTGCAGTTCGCCTACAGACCCAACAAGTCTGTGGATGACGCAGTTAATATAGCCCTACACTTCACCCATCAGCATCTGGACTCCCTAAACGCCTATGCCAGGATCCTGTTTGTGGACTTCAGCTCTGCCTTCAATCATCATCCCAGCTCTGCTTCAGGACAAGCTCTCCCAGCTGAATTTGCTGGAAGCCTGACCCCACCTCCAGGTGGATCACAGACTTCCTGTCTGACAGGAAGCAGAGTGTCAAGATGGGAACGCAAGTCTCTGACTCCAGGTCAATCAGCACCGGAGCTCCTCAAGGCTGCATCCTTTCCCCTCTGCTCTTCTCCGTGTACACCAACAGCTGCACCTCCAGTCACCCGTCTGTCAAGCTCCTGATGTTTGCAGACGACACCACCCTGATCGGGCTCATCTCCGGTGGGGATGAGTCTGACTACAAGATGGAAGCTGACAACCCAGTGACCTAGTGTAGCCAGAACAACCTCGAGCTAAATGCTCTGAAGACAGTGAAGATGGTTTTGGACCCAGCCCCACTCTCCCCCAGCCCCCTGTGCAACTCCCAGGTCAACACTGTGGAGTCCCTCCATTTCCTGGGCACAAGACTCTCCCAGGACCTCAAGTGGGAGCTGAGCATTGCCTCACTCGTCAAGAAAGCCCAGCAGAGGAAGTACTTCCTGCGGCAGCTGAAGAAATTCAACCTGCCAAAGACAATGATGGTGCAATTCTATACGGCCATTATTGAGTCCATCCTCACCTCCTCCATCACCGTCTGGTATGCTGCTGCCACTGCCAAGGACAAGAGCAGACTGCAGCGCATCATCCGTGCCGTGACCTGCACACCTCGAGGTCCTTGAGGCGAGTGAGGAAGATTGTGGCCGACTCCTCCCACCCTGGACACTCTTTCCTTTAGCTGCTCCCCTCTGTTAGGAGGCTGCGGTTCGTTCAGGACCAAAACCTCTCTCCACAGGAATTGCTTCTACCCTTCTGCTATTGCCCTCTTCAACAGGGCCAAGGACTCAGTATGACATTGCCACAAACTACCAACACCCCCACTCTGGGATCCTCCTACTGCACTCTGCACAAGCCACTTTAGCACATGACATGGTAACTTAAAACTTACCACTGTGATTTTGCACTACTGTGTATATACCACCCCCTCCCCCTGTATATACCCCCCCTACCACTGTTGCACTACTGTGTGTATATACCCCCCCTCCCCCTGCACTATATATACCCCACTTACTATAGTTATATTACCCCCATCTGTACAGCTGGTGTCCACTTTTTATCTTATTTGTATTTTATAATAGATTTTTATTATATTTTCATTTACCTTCATTATGTTCCATGTAATGTTGTATGTTTGCACTTTCCTGCCACAGTAAATTCTGTGCTTGTATATCTTGCATGGCGAATAAAACTGATTCTGATTCTGATGTTTGAGGTGAATTTTGTTTGCACTATTCTAGTTATAGGCTTTGTTTTGCACTCCTACTGCAGTTACTGAAGAGAATCACAAGCAGCTTACAATACCCTGAATGAAACTTTTGAAATGCTCACCATGTTTCTTAGTGAAACCAGATTTTTGTAATTATTCATAACTAATGTTATGAAGTCTAACACTATGCATAAACAACTACTGTACCTCTGATAGCAAGGGATGAAATAAAAGACACCTTGAAGTTTGTTCATGTTGTTATTCCTAACAGTCAGCTACCACAATATAATTACAATGGCCTCAATAAGCCCGAGGGCTATCACATGCACAACACAAAAAAAGTTTATATACTTGCCTCGCCTTTTCTCAAAGCCACTTACAAAGTCCATTCACGGTACTTTCATAAATATCTGCAAGGTTTCCACAAAAAAGATTGTATTCATCTGACCTACTTCACCGTACACTTCAGTGTGGTGAGTAAGCTCATGTGATATGTCAAACAATTTTGTTCATACTGAGATTCCAACATTTAAAAGGGTTTTTTGTGACACAAAAATGCAACAAAACATGCAGTTAGGGAGAAAATATGCTGAGATGGAGTTGCACTGTAATAGAGAACCAACATAATCTAACTACATACGACTGTATAAGATTATAGTCTAGAGCAATTCAGTTCTCTAGTAAGGCTTATGACACACCACAGTTAGGTGAAATCCTTGGTTAGAATATGTCCCACTGTTCAAAATAAACAATAAAAAACTACTAACAATAGAACACTTTACTGTACTCCCCATGTCAACATCTTAACAAACGCAACACTTTGGTGTTACTAAGTCACATGTCACTGAACTAACCAATCAAATGCTAGAAAAACTTAGATAAGGAGATTCAGATCATCACAATAATTTTAAAGCTACTGATACTGTAAACATTTGAATAACTGCAAACATTGTAAATGTAGTTTTTTTTGTCAATTAACTCCAATATATTAACTTAATATGAACCTTACATTTCCCCCCTCATATATCCCAGTTTCACATAAATAAACAAAAAGGTAACCGTGTGTCTTGGGAACATAGTTATCCATGGGTGTCTTGACAAGGTCTAATCTAATGTCAGCTGGAGCACAGGAAGGAATCGGAGTCCCGAGCAGGGGTGGCAGAAGGAACAGTGTGGGACTATGAGTGTGTTTTGGAGTGGAAAGGTACTATAGTAATACACTGCTCAAAAAAATTAAGGGAACACTTAAACAACACAATGTAATTCCAAGTCAATCACACTTCTTTGAAACCAAACTGTCCACTTAGGAAGCAACTCTTCTTGACAAGAAATTTCACATGCTGTTGTGCAAATGGAATACAAGACAGGTTATTATAGGCATTATAGGCAGTTAGCAAGACACCCCCAATAAAGGAGTGGTTCTGCAGGTGGTGACCACAGACCACTTCTCAGTTCTTATGCTTACTGGCTGATGTTTTGGTCACTTTTGAATGCTGGCGGTGCTTTCACTCTAGTGATAAGCATGAGATGGAGTCTACAACCCACACAAGTGGCTCAGGTAGTGCAGCTCAACCAGGATGGCACATCAATGCAAGCTGTGGCAAGAAGGTTTGCTGTGTCTGTCAGCGTGTCCAGAGCATTGAGGCACTACCAGGAGACAGGCCAGTACATCAGGATACATGGAGGAAGCCGTAGGAGGGCAACAACCCAGTAGCAGGACCACTACCTCCACCTTTGTGTAAGGAGGAGCAGGAGGAGCACTGCAAGAGCCCTGCAGGAGCCCTGCAAAATGACCCCCAGAAAGCCACAAATGTGCATGTCTGCTCAAACGGTCATAAAGTCCATGAGGGCGGTATGAGGGCCCGACGTCCACAGGTGGAAGTTTTGCTTACAGCCTGAAGGATATAATGATTCACTTATGCTAACCTATATGATTTACTAATGAAGAACATAATGATTCACTTATGCTAACCCATATAATTTTACTTATGTTAACAATGAAGGATACAATGATTTGCTGGTACTGACCTATAAGATTTGTAAGGCAGACAGACAGTACTTTTCTATCATGTAAGAAAGGCAACACACTGTGGGAATCAAGAGTTCAAGTTCAAGTCAAGTTCAAGTTCATCCATCTGGCACTTACCCATCTAGAAAACAAAGACTCTTATGTAAGAATGCTGTTCATTGACTTCAGCTCAGCATTCAACACAATAATCCCACAACAGCTCACTAACAAATTAAACTTACTGGGCCTGAAAAATTCCCTCTGCAATTGGATTCTGGACTTTCTAACCGGAAGACCTCAGTCAGTCCGTGTCGGCCATAACACCTCGAGCACCTCAACACTGAGCACAGGTGCCCCGCAAGGCTGTGTGCTCAGCCCGCTGTTCTTCACGCTGCTGACACACGACTGCACTGCCAAGTTCACACTGAACACATGTGACCTACATGACAGTCTGGAGACGCTGTGGAGAATGTTCTATTACCTGCAACATCCTCCAGCATGACCCGTTTGGCGGTGGGTCATTTATGGTGTGGGGTGGCATTTCTTTGGGGGGTTGCACAGCCCTCCATGTGCTTGCCAGAGGTAGCCTGACTGCCATTAGGTACCGAGATGAGATCCTCAGACCCTTTGTGAGACCATATGCTGGTTCCTTCTAATGCAATAAAATGCTAGACCTCATGTGGCTGGAGTGTGTCAGCAGTTCCTGCAAGAGGAAGGCATTTATGAGCATCGTGTGTGGAAGATTTCTAGGATTGAGGGGAGAGGGGCACCGATGATATTCGCAGCTGTGTTCACTGTTCGCTGGATGGTCTTGCGGTCTGCTGCAGTGCAGTTCCCGTACCAGACAGTGATGCAGCTGGTCAGCACACTCTCAATGGTGCCCCTGTAGAATGTGGTGAGGATGGGTGGAGGGAGACTTGCTCTCTTCAGCCGGCGGAGAAAGTGTAGGTGCTGATGTGCCTTCTTTGAGAGTGACTTAGTTATGATCAAACATCTTTCCAATTAGCAAACACTCTTCATATTACATCTTGCCGACGTAGCTTTTACACATTCGGCCGACGTCGGCAAGATGTATGTGTGCTATTGGGGTAGGTTATATCAAGATATTTCACACTGTACATGACATCTGACTGTTATTTTGGCAAACTATTTTCAGCTAACAAGCTTAGCTAGATAACTTGACTTAGTCATTTGAAACTAAGATAAGATAGGACTTTATTTATCCCAAAAGGATAAATTCACTTGAACAGCATCTCTTAGGCAGGTAAAGTTCAACAAGAAAAGGTGCTCATGCAATAGAATAAAATGTATGTACAATATAGAAAAAATATGAAGGTTTAAATAAATAATAGGATCACTAGCTTCCACCTTTAGAGTGACTAACTTAACAACCCAAGCTAACAGCTACCACCAACACACAAAAGTGAATTAACAAAACCTAAGCGATACATAATGAAAGAATGCTTTTTCAAAGTACATAAGTCCCCCAACTATATATTTTTTTCTTGCAACGCCATACCAAGTACATAAGGTAAATATAACAATGATTTTGTTGTTAAAAAGTCGTCAATAGTTCTTCAATGTATGTTTAAAAGGTATACGTTGTATTTTTTTACAAATTGATGACTACAAAATTATGTGGCAGGCTGAACCTATTACATTTTGACTTGAATACCTGTGTCTTATCCATTACACCACTGACTCAACTCTAGCGTTCCAGGTTTTCCAAGTAGATGATGCAAGAAATTCAATGCACTGACTAGCAGCATTACCATTATGATTATACTGCTACTGTGGTGTACCTAGATTCCATCCATCCATCCATTATCTACTGCTAATCCCTGGGAGGGATTGCAGTGCCGCTTGTCCCCATTTAGGGGTCACGGGTGACTGGAGCCTAACCCAGTAGCTTTCGGGCCATAGGCAGGGTACACCCTGGACTGGGACCAGCAAGTCGCAGGGCTAACACAGAGACACAGACAACCATCCACTCACACATCCACTCTCTTGGGGCTCCTAGATTCCTGTTTCACCAAACAGATAATCTGCATCATGACAGACGTGAAAGCTATGGCTGGATTTGAACCGATGACCTTGAAGGGAAGACAACCTTGTCTCAGTGAGCTGTACTTGAGCTTCCTGAGGATAGTCAGTGAGATTATCTCTTGAGATCTGTGTCAGATTTGGTCAAACTTGGGCACATTTTGAAAGAAGGAGGAGCAGAATTCTTTTGTTATTACTTAAAAATGGAGGCCACATTAATTTGGCAGGTGTCACAGGTTAACATGTGGCTGACATGGAATCTCCCAAGATATCCCAACACACAGAAATAACCTGTTTAAGGTAAACAAATCATCAGTTTTTGGTGAACATGTATTTTTGCTTTCTGCAGCCCCCCTCAGGTATTATAACTGTAACTATAATTGTCACTGATTTCTGAAACATGTCCGCAGTGTGACAGTGAGTAGTATACACTTCTCTTGACAATAATACAAGGACAGATCAAATGTACACATTCCAAACAGAGAACCTTATGAGCTCATTCATGTATATGCCAGCAACTGTGCGGTCAACAGAATGTGCTGCTCCGACTCTCTACACACTGAACATTGCAGAGGGTCGATGCAGAGGGAGAGGGTACTCTAGGGTTTTGTGCATTCTACTTGAAGAGCGGAACAAACTGTGGCCCCTACGATTTCTCCCTTTGTTGAGAAGCACTAGACTAGAGCTATGCTGTCTTGGCCATTCTCCCAAAAGTATAAAAACCATTTTAATTATTTGGCAATTTGTCTGTTTGACCTGATATGCATGCTACAAAATGGAAGCGGAAACACAGGCATTTGGGTGAGTACATCAGAAAATAACAATAAAACTGCTTTCAAAATGTCAGCTTGTTGACATGAATCCATTTTGGATTCCCTGTTTTAGGAGCAGAGATATTTTCAGTTATGGTTTGCCCTGATTTAGCCATCAACTGCTCCAGACTCCTTGTACGCTTGAGAGTATGACCTGACCAAGGATGTGGTCTACGGAGAACATCCAGGTGAGAGCCACGGTTATGCAACAAGGGAACGGTCCTCGGAAAGCATGAAACTCGAGATGTTGTTGAATAAGCAGTGAAGACCAGAGCCGTACAAGTTGCTCCACCCAGGTCCAACGGCTCCTAGCCACTAGGGGGCATTGGTGAGTATAACTCCGGTTAGAGACTCCTCTGTGTTGTGCACCTCCCTTACTGTTTCCCTGGAGTCAAAAGAAGAGTTCCATCAGTACTCTGTTCTCATTGATTTGGGGGCCGACAGGAGCTTGTGTTGCAAGCTGGGTGGCCGAGTCTTGTAAGATATCCCAATGCTTCCTCGGCTTTGCCAATTTTTATTGCCGTTTTATGAGAAACTACACTCAGGCAGTGGCAACCATGACTTCACTCACCTCCACCAAGATTGACTTTGAGTGGTCCTGCCCACCCCTTGCAGCTTTCAATTAATCAAAGGCCCTCTTCAGTTCAGCTCCCATCCTGGTCCATCCTTTTGTCAGGTTATTGTGCGTGCAGTTATTATGGGTGCGTCAGAGGTCGCGGTCAGTGCAGTTTTGTCCCAAAGATCCCTGAAAGATGGGAGGGCCTTTCTCTCCTCAATGGTAGCCGCCTACCAAACTTGGTGGTGCGATGTGTTTGTTAAATGTTAAGTAAATTGTGTGAACTAAATCATCTGACTTCTATACAATTACTATAAGTGACCAGAATACAATTAAAAGGTAAACAATATTTGGTTGTTTAGAGCTGACTAACAGAAGCTGACTAGCCACGTGTTTCTCTTATTGAAAAGTTATGCACAGTGGGCCAATATTTTGCTTATAATCTGTTAAACACTTCCATTTTAGTGTACAAACCTTATGCAAAAGCATTAGGGAATATAGGCTATGCCAAAACCGAACATTAATAACGTCCTTTGCAGGGATAGTCATGCCTCATGATGTACCCCCTATACTCCCAGTCACTATGCGATGAGACCAGCGACAATATCCCACTATTTGACTGGAACCAGGTCTTTCTGAAGAGCACAGAAACCCAAGACCATCACCACAGCCTCCTAAGAAGGCTCCACCACAAAGTCCAACTTCCCTTCCCCTCCAAAATCCCCACCATAGCACTCACACCTTGTCTCCAACCTCTCCCTGTCCTTGCTCCCTTTCCAAACGCCCACCATCCAGACCAGTCTCTGAACCCACACAGACCCACACACTACCAGAGAGTGAGATCTTTGGGCTTGTCATTTTCTAGGATCAACATGTTCTTTGTCTCACCAGGTCTGGGGGCTTGCTCTTTCAAGACGTAGATGGCACACTTCTCAGATCACAAGATTCTGACAGTGACCCTGTGATGGGAGGTCCAGTCGGACCAACTAGAGGGTCCTGGAGGATGAACCAATTGGTACTCCAGGACCCCTCCACCAGCCACTCTCCAGGCACTATTGCGAGTGGAGAACTCTGAAGGAACTTTACAAATACCCCAACCACATGCACATACACTTGGCACTACCAGCACTCAGGCTCCAGGTTCGACCTACAGCTAGTTCAACCATCCCTTGAGTGGATCCCTCCTCGAATGGCTCCTCCCGATGTTACTGTCTTGAGTTTTTTCTCAAGAGTTTGGTGCAGGGAGGGCCTGGAATGCTATGTTTTGAACGTTGTCCTAGTCATACAATGGTGGATTTTTGGAGGTTGTTTTTTTATCATTATGGAGTATTGATTGTATATTTTCACTGGGTGAAATGTGGTGTAAGTTTTAATCTTGTAGCTGTTACTGTATATATTATAAATATTAATTTAGGTAGAACCAATAAATACCTATGGCGCAGTTTACGCAAATCGCGCCGCCTTTCAGAAGGGTTCAAGACGCGGGTCAGCGCACATTTACTGAAAGGTTTCAGATAAAAAAATACCGTATAAATAAAGTATTTTAGAATTAGATTGGCGATTACAAAGTAGAAAAATCTGACAAGCCACTACAAATCGGCAGGAAACGGTGTCTGGTTTGGGCATTAATTTGCAGTACTTTACAAGAACGTACAGATTGTATTCGCTGACCTACATCCTAGTTGTCGATCTGAAGCCTCCTATTGGTCGAAAGACGTCTGTTGTTCCGATTTTGTCGGCTGTCTTTTATAAACAAACCTAATTTAGTTAGCCAAGTAAGCTACTCCCGTACCTAGCACCCCCTTCAATCAATCTGCGTTTCATTGTCATTCTCTTGAGGTAATTAAATGCTGACTAAAACGGCAAGAGTAAAAAGTTTACAACGTCAAGTGTGAGAGAAAGAAAATACGTGTGAGGACAACCAGGCATAGAAAATCTGTTGCTGCAGCTGCGTGCAACCAGGATTGTTTTGATCTTGCTACATAGGTAGATGGCCACCAACCTCAAGATTGTTGCTTTTTTAGTGACAGTTAATTTATGTATCTAAGTTGACCTGCCCGAAGGTTGCTTGCTGGTCATAGCTCCGATATTAAAACGTTCTTATATCGGAACTTCCCCCCAAAGGTAAGTGGATTTGACACTAAAGGCTACAATAAGATGCCAGCTAGCTAAACGTGTTAGCAAACTAGCCAGTATAGACACGGTAGCTAGCTAGATTTTTAAGATTGAAAGCTGCATAGGCTATCCATAGGCTAACTATCTGGAAAGCGTTAACCAACAATAACATCAATCAGGTATGCATTGCAGGCCAAATATAAGTGCGTTATGCAAAGGGCTATGCTGACCATCGGAATCTGTAGCCAAATACATTTTATCATTGATGCTGATGTACGTGCACACCATGTTTTGTTGTTAGTTTATACACCATGTTGGTTGTCATCAAACAGTTGATATTGATGACGAACATGGTCGTTGTTGATTTGTTCACTTGAGTCCAACCCATTTTTTGTACATGCACAGCTATGTTGCAAGTGTACATAGAGGCACACTATACTGCACAATCAATATTTGCATACAAATTTTGAAACTCATGCGAACGTTACGTAGTTTTTGTTTTATTGTACACTGTAATCTCCTCTCTGCTCCATTTCTTTGGGTTTGTGTACAATTTATTTTCCAACTGCCAACGTATGCATGCGAATTTGGCCTTCAATGCAAAATCTCAAATGTTTGCCTCAATTTGTTTTTTAAACCGATTTCTTCACCATTCCCAGTTGATAATGACAATATTTCTGCCAACGACTCATCTCAGCACGTCTTTACTCGCCCGAGCTCTGTGCCAGATGGAAAACAAAACCAAACATCAGTTCAAAACATTACATGTGCAATACCTCGTTTTTTCCCTTCTCATTCTCCCTACAGACATGGTGAAATTGACTAAGGCAAAGACGTTCCAGGCTTACCTAGACTCCTGTCATCGAAGGTACAGCTGCGTTCACTGTCGCGCACATCTGGCCAACCACGATGACCTCATCTCTAAAGTGAGCTTGAATTTATTGGATAGTAGAGCCAAATCTAATGTGAAAAGTGAAACCATTGTCTCAATTTCACTCAAGCCAACAAGTTTGGATTCGGATGGCCTTTAATATCCAACTGAGATTGACCAAGTTATCATAGCCCTCTTTTAAACTATCTTGTTTGTTGTGCACCAACAGTCCTTCTAACTCTTACTTATTTACCTATTATTCTCCTCTTTTGTGAAGATATATATCATTTGATCTGTTTATATACACGGGAGGTGCACAAGCTTGTTGGTGGTCTAATTGCTTACATTGTCCTGTGCCAGTCTTTCCAGGGTAGCCAGGGCCGAGCCTACCTTTTCAACTCTGTGTGAGTATCTTGTATCTTATCTTGTATAATTTCCTTTGCGCTCCCTCTGCATCTGTGACCTATGTAAAATGTCTTGAATCACTCTGAACAGGTCGAGTAGGTATCTGGTTGTTTAATCTCCTTCTGCCACACTGCATACACAATAAAGAACATGAAGTGTATGTTCATCTCTGTGGACATTTAGCGAGCATGCTCTCGCTGGAAATCCTCAGACATTCTGAGAAATTTCCCATGATTCTGACATCAAGCAGTTCACAACCAAATTGGCAAGAAAACATTTCAACACTCATCACAACGATACTGTAACATACCTGCATACACAATAATATGAAGTGGATGTTCATCTCGGTCGACATTTAGTGAGTATGCTCTGGAAAGATGATACATGTAGATCCTAGTTAGCATACAGAAAGTTTTTTTGTTGTTGAGGGGTATAACAAACATCTAGTTACAAAACACAATTACTTCTAAATTAACCAAATTATTATTCCAAACCAAACAAAATGCATAAACCTTTACATGCTTTTCCAGTTATTTATATAAGATTGTCCACAAGCATTCATGAACACACCACTTCATTAGAAATCCTCCAACATTCAGAGAAATTTCCTGTGAGTCTAAACTACAGCTACTTGGAGCAGGTACAATTTCAACAGTAGATGGTGCAGTTCTGCCAATTTAGAAGAATTTTAAACTGAAGCTATTTAACTGCAGTGGGGTCTTTAGTCAGCCACCAATTGTGCAAGTTCTCCCCCCTTAAAAATATGAGGCCTTTAGTTTTTTATCATAGGTACACTTCAACTATGAGAGACAAAGAGAAAAGAAATCAAGAGAATCACTGTCAGATTTTAAAAAAAAAATTATTTGTAATTTATGGTGGAAAATAGATATTTGGTCACCTACAAAAAAGCAAGATTTCTGGCTCTCAGAACTGTAACATCTTTAAGAGGCTCCTCTGTCCTAGACTCGTTACCTGTATTAATAGCACCTAGTTGAACTTGTTATCATTATAAAATACACCTGTCCACAACCTCAAACAGTCAGACTTCAAACTCCACTATGGCCAAGACCAAAGAGCTGTCAAAGGACTTCAGAAACAAAATTGTAGACCTGCACCAGGCTGGGAAGACTCAATCAGCAATAGGTAAGCAGCTTGAAATCAATTGCTGAAGCAATTATTAGAAAATGGAAGACATACAAGACCACTGATAATCCCCCTTAATCTGGGGTTTCACGCAAGATCTCAACCTGTGAGGTCAAAATTATCATTGGAATGGTGGGCAAAAATCCCAGAACCACAGGGGGACCTAGTGAATGACCTGCAAAGAGTTGGGACCAAAGTGACAAAGGCTACCATCAGTGACACACTACGCAGCCAGGGACTCAAATCCCGCTGTGCCAGACGTGTCCCCCTGCTTAAGGCAGTACATGTCCGGGCCCGTCTGAAGTTTGCTAAAGAGCATATGAATGATCAGTAAGAGGATTGGGAGGATATATGAAGCGTATGAAGATTAAACCAAAATATAACATTTTGGTAAAAACACAACTTGTCGTGTTTGGAGGAGAAAGAATGCCGCATCCGACGAATGCCATACCTACTGTGAAACATGGGGGTGGAAACATCATGCGTTGGGGCTGTTTTTCTGCAAAGGGACCAGGACGACTGATCTGTGTAAAGGAGAGAATGAATGGGGCCATGTATCGTGAGATTTTGAGTAAAATCTCCTATCAGCAAGGGCATTGAAGATGAAACGTGGCTGGGTCTTTCAGCATGTCAATGATCCGAAACAGCCCGGGTAACGAAGGAGTGGCTTCGTAAGAAGCATTTTACGGTCCTGGAGTGGCCTAGCCAGTCTCTAGATCTCAGCTCAATAGAAAATCTTTTGAGGGAGTTGAAAATCCGTGCTGCCCAACAACAGCCCCAAAACATCACTGCTGTAGAGGGGATATGCATGAAAGAATGGGCCAAACTACCAGCAACAGTGAAAAACCTTGTGGAGATTTACAGAAAACGTTTGACCACTGTCATTGCCAACAAAGGGTCTATAATAAAGTATTGAGATTAACTTTTGTTATTGAGCAAATACTTATTTTCCACCATAATTTGCAAATAAATTCTTTAATGATCAGACAGTAATTTTCTGGATTTTCTCATTTTGTCTCTCATAGTTGATCACAATGTTCTGACAGTGTAAGTAAAAGGTAATCGGGCCCTTATCAGGGCCCTAGAGTGTATTTGAACACTCATTTGCCCCTAAAAATCGATGCAAACCCACTTTTATTCTTTTATAAGTACAGTGTGCTGCTGAAGATGACAAACTACAACTAGACATTTCCAAAGAAATTGTGTGGTGTGCTTGCGTCAGTTGTATATGGATACGTTTTTAATGTAAATTGTATTTCTGTATGTTTATATTTACAACTCAAACTACAGAGTGATGAGTAGAATGAAAGTTCTCATTTTCCCTGCAAGAGGGAATGGTAATCGGCTACTGCAAGCCTCATTTTTGAAAAGTTTAATCAAAATGAAAAATTGGGCATTACAGTGTGAAAATGGTCCTGACCTGTATGACTTGACTTGCTGACTTCAGTAGTGCTAAATTGCTCCAATCTAGATAACTAGTAGAGGCTCTAGACCAGGGGTGTCCAATCCTGGTCCTCAAGGGCCAATGTCCTGACCATTTTAGATGTTTCCCTGCTCCAGCACACCTGATTCTAATGAAGGGTCATTATGAGACTTCCACAGAGCTTGATGACAATCCAGTCGTTAGAATCAGGTGCTAGGGCAGGGAAACAAAATGTATTAGGCATGGGTCAATATATGATTTTGACGGTAAGTAATGTTCTGTTCCACAAAGCTGTAATTTAGCGTTCGCATTCAGATGTTTTGGACCATCTATGCTTCCAATTGGTTGTCGTCTTATTTTTCCACATTCCATACAGATGTGTCCCTTAGTACATGCATACACTCACACAATATAAAAATGTAGCTAAATAATTGTTTGAAAAACTTGTTTTTCACTTGTTTTTCATTTTTCATTTAGGACCACATGCATTTTGGTTAAAAAAAAAAGAAGAAAAAGTGTAGAGCCTTGATTATTGTAGTTAGGACAGTGTTTTTATCATTAAACAAATCACTCATATTTATGGTTACATTTAATAATGCTTGATTTAGTTTGTGGGATGTGTGGTGCCAAGTTCACTTCTCTGACAAGATAAAACATGAGCATATGCCTTTGGTGTTGTTTTGTCAGGGTGAACGTGGGCTGTGGCCCTGCTGAGGAGAGGCTGCTACTCACAGGGCTCCACGCGGTGGCAGACATCTATTGCGAGAACTGCCATACCACCCTTGGCTGGAAATATGTATGCCTGACCACACATACTTTTTTACTCTGTTATTGTCTATTAGGCTGCAGATCTGACAATAACAAAGGTTGCAAAAGCATTTGTAAATGTTTTAACCATATAGTATTGGCTTTTGAACACTTTTAAACATGCCTTCACATACTATTTCCATAATTTTCTTTCCGTCCCTTTGCAGGAGCAGGCATTTGAGCTAAGTCAAAAATACAAGGAGGGAAAGTTCATCATTGAGCTGTCCCACATGATCAAGGACAATGGGTGGGATTGAGAGGGGAGGGGGGTGGATATTGTTTTTATGCACCCTCTGCTCTCCTCTTTCCCCTCCAACTCCTCCCTTCTCAACCACCTTGCCTAACGGGGTTTAACTGTCATCTTTTCACCTCACATAAGCACCACCACCGTGCTACCCTGCCACTTCATACAGCTTTGCCAAGAATAGCATGTGATGAGTGTATTTTAAATATAACTTATATACATGCACATACATGTATACACCCCCTCTTAATCATAAGAGCATCGTATAATATTCCCCCCTTTTAGGAATAGTATGTGTGCGTATGTGTGTGACCAAGAGAGAAAGGAAGAGCATGTATACACAGGCGATTGTGAGAGACTGTGTTGTGTTACTTTTTACAGCAGGCTCACTAAATAGTGCTCGCTTCAGCTATAGTTTGAGGAATTTTAGTCTATTTCTCTCAAAAAGATATGCATTAAATGTTGTCCCCCAGAGTAAAGTCAAACATTTTTTTAAACTTCTAATCAGGTACGCCTTTTTAGGTTTTAGGTAAAGATGGCAGCGTGTCTTAAATGTTTCATCCATTCAAGTAATGCAAGTTTATCTTAAAAGGTGTGCCGAGTGCAATATGGATGAATGTGTGTCACTTTTCAATGTAAGACAATGTCATAATCCTCAAAAAGTTAGATGTAAACATAAAAGCCTACATTTCAAGTCTGCGTACCATGCATGTCTGGGTGTATTCTGTGAATGCCGCCTGTGGGAATATGTTTTACCATGTGTAAGAGTGCACATTTGTGAGCTTACTGAGTGTTTGCATATGAAAATATTATTATACTATTGTCATTAGCGTGATGATTATAATAATAATGTGTTGTTGAGATTTTCTTTCCTTGTTCCATTTTCTTTGCTTTGGAAATTAATTCTCTAGCCCAACATTTGACAGCATGTACAGAAACATTTATTGGATCATGTTAGAGCATTGTGTAATATCAAGTTGATAGAAAATACCAATACTGTGTAGCAGACAATTATGACTATGTAAGCCTTTTTTCATTCAAGTGTACTATTTTAACATGAACTCTTACATTAAAGTGTGTTGAAAATGTATCTCCAATTCTACAAATGTATTTATTTCTGGTACAGAGTATGACATAGCTGTATCCAAATATGACTAAGATTAATATGCATTCATCTTTAAAGACATTAATAACTTGATTGGTGTTTTGAAATATGTTCAGAGGGTGAAGCTGCACTCCAGAATGGATTCAGGATTTACATTTCATCACTATCTTGTTAATATTCTCTTCACTTTACTTAAATTTTAGGGACTGCTAAAGGTCAGATAAAGTTCAACCCAGTCTCACCCCTTCCATACCTGCCAACTTTTCAAAAAACCTTGGAGTGGGATTCTGTCAGGGGTAATCAAAATTATGCCGCGCATGCAGCCACACAACTTGGTGGCTCAGATATCAAATTGGAATTAATCTGATGGTGTACCCTACATTCTGGTGGTTTGTAGGGAGGCCCAAAGCCATTGATAGATTAAGTTTTGGATTAAGTAGATGTGGTTTCCTGCATTCTGGTGTTTCTGTCCTGTTTCCTGCTCTCTCTCTGTCCTGTCTGTTGCTCTCTGTCCTATTTCCTGCTCTCTCTGTCGTGCCTGTTGCTCTCACTGTCCTGTTTCTTGCTCTCTCTGTCCTGTATGTTGCTCTTCTGTCTGTCCTCTCATTTCTATCAGTTGATCTGGCTGTTCTGCCAGTGTGTATATCTGTCTTTTCTTACATAGCTGGTTCTTTAAACAAATTAAAAGATTTCAGTTTGTCCTGGCAAAAGTCTCATACCGGACAGCTTTTACCTTAAAGAATTCATGGTCATGTTGGTTTGATAACTCTACTCTCAGTTACAAACACATGCCTGCTTATGTGGTGAAATTCTAGAATATGGTTACAATAAATGTGGTTCAAGTGAAGTCTACAGATGGATACAATGTATGTTAATTTAACTCCAGATTGGTAGAGAGGCCACCTTTGGTTTTAGGACACCTAACTAGGAGACGTTTAGTCTCGAAGTCTAGAGACAGTCGGTCTGAAGCTACTGTATTGTTAAAGATGACCACACAAAGGACAAATGACCATTTGACCGGTCAATGACTTGTGGCTTTATTTACAATTTATGGGAGATATGCCACATCAAAGAACTGTAGGACTGGAGACTAACTGTATGGAGATGTATTGTTTGAAAGCTGTCACTAAGCTGTCACTAAGTAGAGTTAACCAATCACAGAGGTTTCTACATTCATTGATTGACCATATGCAAGACCATTTGTTCTAAGTGTATTTAAAGCAATGTTTAAGGGATGTTTGACATCACTCTTACGAACGACTTGTGGCTATCACATCCTCCGTAATGACTGATCACAAAGCACTTTGTTGAAATCTTATGAACTTGTACAAGCTAAATAAATTGTATTTAAACCGCCATTCATGAATGTTCATATCTACACAGTGCCATCGGAATTTTCTTTCACACTTATAGTGCACAAATTTCCTTATTCATGTCCAAATTCTTTGTAATAGATCTTACCTGTTCAAAGTGCTGTGTGGTCCTACAGAAAATGTCTTCATCCAGAGTGAGTTGTTTTCTTTGGTGTGTTAATAAAACTACATGCCATGTGAGTAAAAAAAAACTATGGTATGAGCTGATGTATGGCTGCAGAATGGAATTTGTAATTGTGATTACAATTATGGAATATGTAATAGTTCAAAGACAAAAAAGCTTAAAATATTATTAGGTGGTTTTTTTTCCAATTGTTTTAATATTAGTTTTAGTATAACATTTTAATGCCCTGCGTATTTCACTATTTAATTTAATTTAGGGAAACCAAACCACTATATATTTCACATTTGAGACTTAATAGAATAGCAAGTTTTTTAGAGGTCCGTTTTCATCTTGTTTCATATTTTGATATAAGAATATGGCATAAAACTATTCAAAACATCATTCAATGTAAATTGTGACAATCGTAATTAATCGCAATTACAATTTCAAGAGAATAATCGATGATTATGATCCATCCATCCATCTTCAGGGGCCAGGTCGCGAGGGCAGCAGTCTGAGCAGGGAGCCCCAGATTTCCTTCTCCACACACACCTCCTCCAGCTGCTCAGGGGGGATCCTGAGGCATTCCCAGGCCAGCCGAGAGACGTAGTCCCTCCAGCGTGTCCACCACCCAGTGGGACATGCCCGGAACACCTCTCGAGGGAGGCGTCCAGGAGGCATCCAAAACAGATGCCCGAGCCACCTCAGCTGGCTCCTCTCGACATGTAGGAGCAGTGGCTCTACATCGAGCTCCTCAAGTGTGACCGAGCTCCTCATCCTATCTCAAAGGGAGTGCCCAGCCACCCTGCTGACAGAGGGCTCTGCTAGACGTTCCCAACAGACCCTCACGATATGCTTGGGTCTGCCAGGTCTGTCCGGCATCCTCCCCCACCAGCAGATCTAGCTCACGACCAGGTGGTGATCGGTTGACAGCTCTGCCCCTCTCTTTACTCGTGTGTTCGAGACACGCGGCCGCAGGCCAGAGGACAGGACAACAAAGTCGATCATCGACCTTCAGCCTAGGGTGTCCTGGTGCCATGTGCACTGATGGATACCCTTGTTCTCGATAATGGTGTTCGTTATGGACAAACTATGACTTGCCCAGAAGTCCAATAACAAAACACCTCTCAGGTTCAGATCAGGGGGGGGGGCGTTCCTCCCAATCACTCCTCTCCAGGTGTCACTGTAGTTGCCCACGAGGGCGTTGAAGTACCCCAGCAGAACAATGGAGTCCCCTGTCGGGGCACTGTCCAGTACCCCTCCCAGGGACTCCAAGAAGGCCAGGTACTCTGCATTGTTATTCGGCCCATAAGCCGATACAACAGTGAGAGAACCGTCCCTGGCTTGAAAGTGCAGGGACGCGACCCTCTCGTGTACTGGGGTGAACGCCAACACGTGGTGGGCTTATAGCGGGTCAAGTCTCTCTCGAGGATAATGGATCTGGAACCCAAGCTGTGTATGGAGGCGAGGCTGACTATATGTAGCCAGTAACCCTCGACCTCCCGCACAAGCTTGGTCTCCTTCCCCGCCAGCGAAGTGACATTTCATGTCTCCAGCGCTAGAGACTGTGTGCTTGGCCTCTGTCGTCCAGGCACCTGCCCCTAACTGCCGCCCAAAACACACTGCACCGGCCCCCTACGGTCCTTCCTGTGGGTGGTGGGCCTGCAGGAAGGTGATCTTACGTTGCCTTTTCGGGCTATACCCGGCCGGGTCCCATGGGCAAAGACCCGGCCACCAGGTGCTCGCCTGTGAGCACCCACCCCAGGCCTGGCTTCATGGTGGGGCCCCGTTAATGCCACTCCAGGTGCATAGGGAATCTCATTGGTCTTGTCATCATAGGAGGTTGATGAACCGCGCTTACTCTGGCTAGTCACCTAGGACCAGTTTGCCTTGGGAGACCCTACACCAGGGGCTTATTGCCCCCGACAACACAGCTCCTAGGATCATCCAAGCACTCAAACCCCTCCACCACGTCAAGACGGCGGTTCAAGGAGGGGATGATTATGATTGTCATAATAATAGAAAAAAATTTGAGCATGAGGTTGACACAGTGCTCTCCTGCTGAAAAATAGATAAACTTACAAGATAAACATTTTTTTATTCCGACGCGTTCAGAGTCCTCAATAAGTTTACAGAAGTTGGCAACTTACAGCTGCAGTACAAGCCTGGCTCAGTCAGGGGAGAGGGCACGCTTAGTGGTACCTTCTGACAACACATTCATTTGGAGCAGATAAGATCCTCTACAGGATTGTTATCGTGATGTGTTCCCATCGACGACATCTTTTACCTACAACCAGTCGTTTGTTAATTTATCTGTAGGCCTATATACACTATATTACTAAAAGTATTTGGTCACCCATCCGAATTATCAGAATCAGGTGTCCTAATCACTTGGCCCGGCCACAGGTGTATAAAACCAAGCACTTAGGCAGGCAGACTGTTTTTACAAACATTTGTGAAGGAATGGGCCGCTCTCAGGAGCTCAGTGATTTCCAGCGTGGAACTGTCATAGGATTCCACCTGTGCAACAAATCCATTCGTGAAAATTCCTCGCTCTTAAATATTCCACAGTCAACTGTCAGCTTTATTATAAGAAAATAGTTTGGGAACAGCAACTCAGCCACGAAGTGGTAGGCCACGTAAAGTGAGAGAGGGGTCAGCGGGTGCTGAAGCGCATAGTGCAAAGAGGTCGCCGACTTTCTGCACGGTCAATTGCTACAGAGCTCCAAACTTCATGTGACCTTAAAATTAGCCCAAATACAGTACGTAGACAGCTTCAAAGAATGGGTTTCCGTGGCCAAGCAGCTGCATCAAAGCAATACATGCAATACAAAGCGTCGGATGAAGTGGTGTAAAGCACACCACCACTACACTCTAGAGCAGTGGAGACGCACGCGTTCTCTGGAGTAATGAACGCTTTGCCATCTGGCAATCTGATGGACGAGTCTGGGTTTGGACTCGGCAGCCAGATTGCTGACAGGAACTAGAAAGAGGGACCATATCTCCCCTGTCCTTGCCTCATCGCATTGGCTACTCATAAAATACTCATAAGAGTCGACTTTAAGATTCTTCTTTTTGCATACAAAGCATTGCACAACTTGGCCCCGGATTATATTTCTACATTTATTAAAACCTACAGAGCTGTTAGGTCATTAAGATCCTGTGATCAGTTACTTTTATCTGTCCCTCGCTCTAGATGCAAATCAAAAGGTGATCGTGCTTTCTCTGTAGCCGCCCCAAAGCTCTGGAATGGTCTACCTTTGGGTATCAGGGCCTCACCTTCACTGGATGTTTTTAAAACCAATTTAAAGACTTATTTTTACTCTTTAGCTTTTGAGTGATGTTATTAGTAGTATTTCATTAAAAATTATATGTTAGTGTTGCATTTTATGTATATACAGTTCGATTGTTTTTGATACTTGACTTTTAACTCCCTTGACTTTTCTTTTATCTTCTCTACTCCTTTTCTATTTTAACTTCTGATTTACTGTAAAGCACTTTGAATCAACTATAGTTGTGTTAAATGTGTGCTATATAAATTAAATTTGACTTGACTTGACGGTTGCCAGGAGAACGGTACATTTCGGACTACATTTTGCCAAGTGTGAAATTTGGTGGAGGAGGAATTATGGTGTGGGGTTGTTTTTCAGGAGTTGGGCTTGGCCCCTTAGTTCCAGTGAAAGGAACTTCGAATACTCTAGGATACCAAAACATTTTGGACAAGTCCATGCTCCCAACCTTGTGGGAACAGTTTGGAGCAGGCCCCTTCCTCTTCCAACATGACTGTGCACTAGTGCACAAAGCAAGGTCCATAAAGACATTGATCATGGAGTCTGGTGTAGATGAACTTGACTGGCCTGCACAGAGTTCTGACCTGAACCCGATAGAACACCTTTGGGATGAATTACAGCGGAGACTGAGAACCAGGCCTTCTCGACCAACATCAGTGTGTGACCTCATCAATGCTCTTTTGAAGGAATTCCAATAAGCACACTATTAAACCTCGTGGACAGCCTTCCCAGAAGAGCTGTAGTAGCTGCAAAAGGTGGACCGACATCATGTTGAACCCTATGGGTTACAAATGGGATGGCACTTAAGATCATATGTGAGTCAAGGCAGGTGACCAAATACTTTTGCTAATATAGTGTATCTCAGTGGCTACTGGCTAATCAGCTAACATGTTGAAGTAGTCTAAATCCAAAGTCACTGTCATGAGCTAGCCTCTTTTCCACTAACTGCTGATTAACGGAAGTAGCTTCCAGGTCAAGTTTAACACCTTTAAAATGTCTAAACTGAGGAAAATATTGTCAATATTATTGTGCACACGTACTGGTATTTTAGTAGAGTTGAAATGTAATTTAAATTTCATAATTTGCACAAACATAACTATTCAACCCTATTTCAGGAAAAACGCTCAAACGGGTTTGTCCTTCCGATTCACAGACACATGCAAAAACAGAAACAAGATTTAAAATGTAAGAGAGTGAGTACTCATTTGGACAACATTTAATTGATACATACCAAGTGAGTTTCAACTCAGATTCTCAACAGACTTCTTGAGGCAGCTTTCCCTGCGGTATCTTTTCTTCTGTCTCTAACCTCGGGGTGCAGCCATACAGCAGCACATAGGGTTCAGTGGCGCTCACCATTTACCGTCGGGGAGGAAAAAATCGGATTATTATTTTTGCGTGTGAAATTAGATGTGTGGCGTGAGTGCGTGAGTTAGACTGCAAACACGTGTGTCACACGGCGAAAGCGTGAGAGCTGGCAGCTGTCCACTGCAGCGACGTAATACAGGCGACATCAGATTTTCCATTAATTTTCAACGGAGCAAGGCGAATCACTCGCGTGGTGCATTCTGGGTTGCGACGCAACGCGATCCAAGCGATTAGAGTTTAGATTTTCTCAACTTTATGCAAATAAGGAGCGATTTTCACTAGCGATGGCCAATCGGCTGTATGCACACTCCCGTAACATAGCAACCAGGGTAAACATTTCTAGCTTTCAGTTTCATCAAGATGGAGTACAAATTTATTGTCTGATAAGATGGATACCCAGTCCTTTTCGATATGTCTCTGTATTCGCACAGATATGTAAACACAATGAATTGGGCATGGCACAGAGTAACCGATGTTATTGTGCTCACGGTGGGGGTTTTGTACTTTTAAATTCAGTCTCATATCAAAACGTAACTGCTAGGCTATCTACGTAACTTCGCCAACGGTAACTAGCCCACATGACTGATTCCTGAGTGCCCGGTGGCATCCATCCATCCATTATCTACTGCTAATCCCTGGGAGGGATTGCAGTGCCGCTCCTTCCCATTGAGGGGTCACGGGTGACTGGAGCCTAACCCAGTAGCTTCGGGCCATAGCATGCTTACATTTAATCTTTTACCCTGAATGAAATACAAAGATACAAGAAGGTCATGTGAGCAGTGGATAAGTTAATGCCACATCTAGCTAGTGTAATTCGATTTCTTGCATCATGTATGTAAAAGTTGTTAAGTCTATATTGTGAGACAGTGGCGTTTATACCTGGTCAAGTACTGTTACATTTAATATTTCCCTCAATAAAATACAACAAAAATAGCCCACACTAGTGTGTGAAGTAGATGACATCATGCTGCATCGATCCAGAATGTAGGATTTTTTTTTAATGTGTGTAAAAGTTGTATTTTGATCGATATGGGGAGACCCAAGTCTGCACATTTTGACATGACTTTAGAGAACTACAACTCAACATTAATCTGTCTGACAAGTCCCCGAACGTGAAATGTACCGAACCGTATGTGTCCACTGCAGCGACGCGAATCGCTTCCCATCCCTTGCCTTGCCAAAATCTAGAGCAGCTATTGCAGTTCGAACTATTTTAATTTAAGGCAAATGGAGTTTATCTAAATTGTTCTATTTTTTATATTTCCCAAGTTCTTCTTGGTGTTCTTTCTTCTTCACTGTTGTTATTGCACATTGATGTTTTAAGGAGGTTAACTGTATCATTGAGCCTTGACATTCAGGTTTCACTTAATGGTAATTTCTTTACTAATCTTAAATGTTCAAGGTTCAACTGTTGTGTTCTCTTCGGGGGTCAGAATGACCCGAAACTATGTTAAATGCACACACACACTAGGAGACATTTAGATAGTATGTGCTTTATTGAACTCGGACAAAACTAAATCTTTCTGATTCATGTGCAGCATGGCTGCCCAAAAAGGGTACAGGGTAAACATTTAATTAACCTGCTTTATTTCAGGGTTAAAGATGGGGCCTTGTAGACTCTTAGGGCACGGGTATTTGCAGAATACAAAGAGCATGAGGGATAAGAAACAGCACAAAGCGAAACACACTTTTTCTTTTGCAAGGAACAGACAATTGTTTTTTCTTACAAGAGACACACTCAACAGGTTATGTTTTGGATATCACATTGATATATTCATGGGACAACACATTCAGCAGGCACAGGAATCTTCTTGATTCGATTTGATGGCAAGGTTATTGATTACAAGAGTGACAATGAAGGTCATTGACTCATGCTTAATGCAGAACTTGACACCAACTATATTTTGATAAATGTATATGGATGAGTAGATTTAAAATTTTTAAATACTATTGGATCCAACCATTCAAATTAACAACTAGAAGAACTTCTATTCAACTGACAGAGTTATTGTTGCAGTTGGTTTCAATGTAGTACTGGAGGAATGGCAGGCTAGATGTATCATTTCTCAAAATTCTCATTCCTTTAAGCGTGGACACAAACACACATACATCTGGACAAAATCAGAATTTTGATGACGCACCTGGATGTCATTAAAGCAGATTTTACATGATAGTTGTAAGTATAATTTTAAATGTGTCCTTCCTTTACTCTGTAGGGAAAAGAGGAAATTAAGGTTCAGTGGAAGTCTTGTTTAATTTACAGAGGGACTACCTTTTGGCTCCATATAGGAACCTGGTCCCAAGATCACTAGATGGGAAGCAGAAGCAGGAGGGATACAGCACACTCCGTCTCTGCTATCTCAGTCTGTTGTACAGGTAACAATCAGATCTCTTTTCTAAAAGTCCCAAACACATCAAGTGCAGTATGTCCCAATACACAGATGGGTGTTCCCATCATGCCCTCTTCATTCAGTCCACTGTGACAGGATGGCACTGTCCCCAGGTCATTTTCAGAGTTAGACTGGCAACTCTACCAAACCAGTTATAAAAAAAATACAAATACAAAAAAATACTGTTTTCTTGTGACACCTTCTCTTAAGTGTACTCTTGTCCACTTCCCTAAAGTACTGTAGATCTAATGGCAGAGAATTGTGAAGAAATTGTGAAGAAATGACTTTCGTAGACACTTTGAAATAGCAGTTTATTGGAATATATGGCCTATTAATAGATCAGTATGACACATTTGATTATATGTAATTTACAAAATGTGCATGTTTACATGTATTCAGAGAAATTACTAAAGAATGTGTTAAGGCTCATGTTCAGTTAGCAGTTTTAACTTTCAAATAAAAAATGAAAATTATACTAAGCACAACAAAGTACTGTTTTTGATGGTTATTGATGTGGAGCTACTTTATATTTTCATCTGATGTTTCCCAAAATGGTTATTCTACAACTTTCTTCATTTTGGGCAATCACAGTAATGGCACCTACCTATTGACTGATGACTGGTACGTACAGTACCTATCTGAGATTTGATAGGTGTTAGAAAATAAACAGGGTCCTTTATTACAATAGCACATCAGTTCAAAGAATGGGAAGTAGATTTGGAATTGGGTAAATGAATGGTTTTAGTGCACTGACTGACTCTGTTTCTTTCAATCTCCCCCATCCCTACCCTTTTCACCTTAACTACCACTTTCTGTTCCCTAGTGACTTTATAGTCAGCCATCCTGAAAAGGAACTTCTCTTTGTTGTGTTTGCAGGGTGCAGATCCGGGTCAGTCCAAGTACTTCTCAGCACGCATGATTTGACAGTACATAAGTAAGGAAAAGACCAAGGCCAGGATCTACAAAGCAGAAAAAGGGTTTCACACGGTTGTCAGTCTGGAGTCTCCTGAGTGGGTTTGGAATGTTAAGTTTGAAAAGTCAACTAAAGCTAAATATGCACCTGCCCCTTTGTTGGTACAACCACTGCCACCCTTTGTTGCACTTATAAAATTATTTATGAATATACTTCAATTGGTTGTACAACACATAAAATAGAATTTGACAAAATTCTTTACATGTCGAGTACACTAAGAATCTCAAATCAGTCATGATGCTCCTGTCTAAATAAATTTAACTAAATTTCAACCTTATCTTATGAAATCAATGAAAAGGTATATTCTCACAAATATCATTACTGTATAGAATTTGTGAGATTACCTGAATGATGCTAATGCAGACTCCAAATATAAGAACGGAGGGGATGTTGTCCAGGAGCCACTGCCTGGCCTTCTGATAACAAGGCTAAGAGGAGGGGACATAACATCTTAGAGATAGAATCAGGGAAAGATTAGGAAATGTGATTGGAGGTGTGACAGACAGAAACAAAGTCAAATGAAGAAAGGGATAATTTATTTGGAGAAAGACTAAAAGATGGAATAGAGGTCAGAACGGTGGGTATGATGAGGAAGGAGGAAGGAAATCATATGGCAATGTTCTTGGGAATGGGAGTGAAGTTGTAAAATAAGGTCAAGGTAGCAGAAAAGGGGAAAATTGTGTTAGGATGACAGAATATGTGGCAAATAATTACTTGATATTTTTATAGAGATAGATTGGTAACAAGAAAGAGTGAAATGTAGTTGTTGAAAGACCATGTAAAAAAACCATTGTGCAGGGAGTTTTGCTTTTACAAATTTTTAGCATGAACACGAACACACACAGATTTGGGCAACATCTGGATTTTTAAGACACACCTTGACCTCAGGAAAACATCTTAAAGGATAAATAGTGGAACCTTGACCTCAACCAACATACTACTCCTCTGTTTTTAATGGTCTAACCTCACTCCATCCGTCATCACATTGCTCCGTCCTAACAGAGCAACAAGATGAGGGGAGGGTTCCATTTGTCACCATGTACCAATCTGTCTTGTTTGTCACGCCACAGCACTTGAACTGCAATAAAACACATTAATATAAGATTATGAAGCACAGTTCTCATACCTGATCTAAACAAACCATTTTAATTACATATTGAATATGAAGGAATTAATTTGTTGTCAATCCAAGCAATTGATTTAATGCTCATAGAATCTGCGTTTATCAGACAAACATGGACTAGCACCACATTCAGTCAAGTTGATCCTCACCATTTTTTGAACATTGTCCCATGACTTCCTCAGTCCTTCATCAAACATTCCCTTCCTTAACTCATCCTGGGCATGGGTGTCCAGCTAAAAGGTGGTTGAAATGTAACATCAATCGCAGACAGAACATGCAATGGAATTATATTCCCAATACATACACAGGGAACTTCTGAGGTTGTGCTTGCCCCAGCTTCCTTAAATCTCTCGCTCTTTACTAATAACTAAAATTCATTGTGTATTTACTTCAGCTTTAGAAGAATGGAGATTAATTCAAGTCGGCCCTTTTAATTGGTATGTGGTTACTAGGATTATAATTTCTGGAGAGTGAACTATATTCTCCATTAGTTGACTTGCATTGGAAATAAAACGTGTTATAAAAATTACACAACATTTTCTTCCAATTGATGATTCATATATACAATGAGCTAATCCAATGTGACAGAAGGCTTGTCCGTAATAACCAAAATTCTGAATGAAAGTTATTCTAGGAACATGTTTTCCCAACTAGCAAGACAAAAATAACAAACATTTCTAAGGGGAATTTGTAAAAATTATATAAAGTGGATATTTTAAAATGTAATTACTATTATCATTACATTAATCTTTGGACATTAGGTGTTCCCTGCAAATTATAAAATATTTACACATACAAATACCAAGAATTTAAAGATGCACACTTTTTAATCCTGTTCGAAAAAGTTCTGATGTATTTGTAACAACAACAGGCACATTGAAATAATTTTGTCCTGCATTTCTTGACAAGCCATTAGAGGCCCAGGGTAGACTTTTAAAAAATTAGCTGTAATAAATTATTTAATCCTAAATGGTTATCATTGAGGCCCTTGCAGCACCTGAGTCTCATTTTCAGTGTTCAGTTTTCACAACTGTAGAGAAGATCTTTGTGAACAAATTGACCTAAATGTTGGCTGTAGCATTGAAGTTCAGGTTGGTAGCTAAAAGAACAAATAATTCAAAGACAATTACAGACATAATAAAATAGGAAAACACCAGTGTCACATTTGAGATGGTATCCCCTGAAGAATTGGCCCTAATTTCAGTCACAGATTGTTTCACCAATTGAAAAACGAATCTGGGACTAGTAAGGGAATGCCAAAAACGATACGGATGCCGTTTAGCTTCCCAAACAGCAGTGACATTGCCATACACGTATCGAATACAGTGTTACAGTGCTGCACTGGTTGAAAACTAGATAATAATGTCACCAACAAATCGTTTCTGCAGAACATTTGCCCCCCAAAATATAACATTCTTCTCACATGGACTGGCTGTGCTCCTAGCTGTAACTTCAGACCAGACCCACGGACCTAGCTGTACGTTGCACGGCTGAGCTACCTAGACTTCTGCTGTCGTGTTGATGGTAGTGATGGAAGTTCACATTATGTTACGGACTCACTTCTTTAAATCTTGTTCAGTAAAAAGAACAAATTCTTTTTCGAGTCATTCGTTCATTTCAACGGAGGGCCTGAAAACATTCACTATTTCAAACATGTATAAAATAGATAACTTCATAGATTAAAATTCCTGCATTAGACAGAAAGTATCATGACACTTAGTATGATTTGAAATTATTCGTTATCACGTTAGCATGTATTCTCACGCCACACACTTACACCACACTTAGTAAAGGTTTTTTTTTAAGTAGCGAAAATGACAAAAATAACAGGGCCTTTAATCTATGAAATTAAAGACGGATAAAACCTGTAATTAAAGAATGAATATTATTGACGTCTTACCGTTAAACCTAGAAGTTATGCGAAAGTGAACGACGAAAACAAATAGTTTTCTTTTCGGAGCATAAGTATTCAGATCATGTGAAAAATAATCCAAAGACTAGCATCTAAAGACAGAGTTGAGGTTCTTCTTGGTTTCGGTTTGCTCAACCAATACTGAGGATTAGCAGGTCGCGTGAAAAAATATATAAATTAAATAATTATAATAAAATATGCAAAG
This sequence comes from Plecoglossus altivelis, assembly GCA_036571765.1. Lineage (NCBI taxonomy): Eukaryota > Metazoa > Chordata > Actinopteri > Osmeriformes > Plecoglossidae > Plecoglossus > Plecoglossus altivelis. Next base: position 13,128,360 of record BROE01000018.1, read on the forward strand.
GGTTAACTCGTGTCCTTAGGCAGGAACGAATCGTTTACCTCCCGACCATTTCTTCGGATAAAGGATTCCTTCATCTGCCGACTGTTTCTTCGGGTAAATGATTTGTTCTTCTGCTATTCGTGTCTTTAGGTACAAGTCTTGGCATCATTTTTCACGTGACCTGCATAAGCTCACATTTCTTTTTTTACCGCTTACAGTTCAGAGCAGTGTAATTGTTTGTCCTGACCTGACCATGACCAATGACAAATCATGCAAACTGTTATGATGTATTGTATTTAATTTGGGAGAGTTTTACTTTAATATTATCTGCCACACAAATGTGCAATCCCCCTTCTATCCTACTCAGATTGATCTTGGCTGGTTTAGATAAATTGAGATTTCTTCCTGAAGAAATCTTTAGTCCTGATGTACGGCCACAAGAAAAGGAACAACTCTCTGAGACAAGTCCTAACTTTCAAGTCATAGGCGACTAAAGATTTGTTCAAAATGAACAAATATTTCACAAACAGCTCATCACCAGTTTATATTACAGCCTGGCAATATAGCCAGCCAAATGCTACTGCTCCAGCATACATGATTCGAATACATGGGCCGTTATCTAAGTCTGTAGAAGCTCCATAACAAACATGTATTTAGTCGAGTGTGTTGGAGCAAGAACCTATTAAAAACATGCAGGACAGGGGTTCCCTGAGGACCTGATTTAAGTACCATTGTTTTGATGTTGTACTTTAAGTAATCACACGCGGTTTGTGGCGTCTTCAAGAAAGGCAACCTCAGCCAGGAACTCCCCAAATACAGGCAATTCATCAACTGTTCCACCAGAGAGGGAAATACCCTAGATCACTGCTACACGACAGCCAGCAAAGCTTATCACGCAGTCTGTCGTGCAGCACTGGGTCACTCCGACCACGCCATGATCCACCTGATTCCTGCATAAAGGCAGAAACTTAAACTCTGCAAACCTGCAGTAAAGACACACAAACAGCGGTCCAGCGACGCTGTGGAGGATCTCAGGGCTAACCTGGACTGCACTGACTGGGAAGTGTTTGCTGCTGCCACAAATATCCCGGATGAGCTCACGGAAGCTGTAACGTCATTCATTAGCTTCTGTGAGGTCTCCTGCAAACCAACACGAACCAGGGTGTGCTACAACAATGACAAACCCTGGTTCACAGCTAAACTCAAAAGTCTGAGGTCCAGGAAAGAGGAGGCATTTAGAGGTTGGGACAAGTACAGATTCAAGAAGTCAAAAAAGTTATTTAGCAGGGCGGTAAGGGACGCTAAACAACGGTACTCAGAGAAATTGAAAGACCAATTTTCTGCGAACGATTCAACCACCTCTGGTGACTCCCGCCTGGCCAACGACCTGAATGATTTCTACTGCAGATTTGAAAGAAAATCGGAAATTCTTTATTTCCGATATCCTTTCAAATCTGCAGCATCCCCCAATCAAACGCAGACACCTCCCACACCACCAACCACATTAAACAACAACACATACACAATGCTGACTCTCTCTATTCAAGAGAGGGAAGTCAACAAAGTGTTCAAAAAACAAAACCCCCACAAAGCAGCTGGACCGGATACGGTCTCCCCTGCCACGCTAAAGCGCTGTGCAGACCAACTGTCCCCGTTGTTCACCAACATCTTCAATACCTCTCTGAAGACATGTCACATGCCAGCCGGCTTTAAATCCTCCACCATCATCCCTGCGCCGAAGAAGGCTAGACCAACAGGGCTGAACGACTACAGACCTGTCACACTGACATCTGTTGTAATGAAGTCCTTCGAGCGTTTGGTGCTGGCACACCTCAAAAACATCACGGATCCCCTCCTGGACCCCCTGCAGTTTGCCTACAGACCCAACAGGTCTGTGGATGACACAGTCAATATAGCCTTACCCTTCATCTATGGGCATCTGGACTCCCCAAACACCTACGCCAGGATCCTGTTTGTGGACTTCACCTCCGCCTTCAATACCATCATCCCGGCTCTGCTTCAGGACAAGCTTTCCCATCTGAACGTGCCTGACCCAACCTGCAGGTGGATCACAGACTTCCTGTCTGATAGGAGGCAATGTGTCAAGATGGGAATGCAAGTCTCTGACTCCAGGTCAATCAGCACCGGAGCTCCTCAGGGCTGCGTCCTTTCCCCTCAACTTTTCTCCCTGTACACAAACAGCTGCACCTCCAGTCACTTGTCTGTCAAGCTCTTGAAGTTTGCAGACGACACCACCCTGATCAGGCTCATCTCCGGTGGGGATGAATCTGACTACAGGAAGGAAGCTGCCAACCTGGTGACCTGGTGTAGCCAGAACAACCTCAAGCTTAATGCTCTGAAGACAGTGGAGATGGTTGTGGACTTCAGAAAGGACCCAACCCCACTCCCCCCCATCACCCTGTGCGACTACCAGGTCAACACTGTTGGGTCCCTCTGCTTCTTGGGAACCACACTCTCTTAGGACCTCAAGTGGGAGCAGAACATTGCCTCACTGGTTAAGAAAGCCCAGCAGAGGATGTACTTCCTGCGGCAGCTGAGGAAATTCAACAAGCCGAAGACAATAATGGTGCAATTCTATACGGCCATTATTGAGTCTATCCTCACCTCCTCCATCACCGTCTGCTGCGCCGCTGCCATTGCCAAGGACAGGAGCAGACTACAGCGCATCAACCGTGCCGCCGAAAAGGTGATAGGCTGCAACCTGCCATCCTTGAGGCAAGTGAAGAAGATAGTTGCCGACTCCTCCCACCATGGACACTATTTGCTTCAGCTGCTCCCCTCTGGCAGGAGGCTGCGGTCCATCAGGACCAAAACCTCTCGCCACAGGAACAGCTTCCACCCCTATGCTATTACCCTCTTCAACAGGGCCAAGGACTCGGTATGACATGATAGTGGCTTATGGACGGGCTGGTTGGGAAAAGAAATATAAATAACTGTCGTGCTTCCTCCTTTGGGGGTGCGCTATCCTCTGGTTATACCATTTTCCCCTTCTACTGTACATTAGTTAATGTTTTAGTTCACTAAGATATTGTCTGGTGACTGGATGATGTCTTAACAGGCAGACAAGACTCTGGTCTGCCTGTTAACTAACTAGTCTTCGTTCGTTACTTGTTACTGTTCATTACTATTCACAAGTTTTCTCTCTCTCCCCCGGAGGTGATTTCTGTCCTGGATGCTAACCTGGTGATGACTCCACCTCAGGTGCCTGGCCTCATCTCGTAACCTGATCTGTGGACTCGGGTGCTCCTCAACTGTCGGGAAGTAGTCCCTTCTCTGTAGTTCTTTATCAACAGTCCATCTGCATATGATTTTAGCAGGTGGACAAATGGACACGCGCCAGTCCTGATCCATCTACAACGTGTCCGTCCTTGGGGGTAGGATCTCTCATTCACTGTGGTTCTCCTCGAGGTTTCTACCTTTTCCCACAGGGGTTTTGTAGGTTTTCCTCACCAAGAAGGAGGGTCTAAGGACAGGGGATGTTCTGAGATGTTTGTCCATTTGCTGAAGTCACTTGGACATTGTTTATTGTTTACCTTGCTTTGCTGTTTATATATATATATATATGTTCTATGTTTCCACTTCCCTGCCACAGTAAATTCTGTGCTTGTGTATCTTGCCTGGCGAATAAAAACCGATTCTGAATCTGATTCTGGTTATACGGTTGCTAGTTTGCTTCTGTCAACTTCAATTCTCGCAAAAAATAAATCATGAAAATTATGAAAAGCAACGTAATTGAGACCAAGTTGCTCATTTTGAAACCGATACTGTTTATGTAGTGCAAAGATTAAGGGGCGAGTTAGAGTTTAATATATACAGTATATATATATATTGACCTTAAATACTGTTTATTAACACAGGTGCTTGATTTTAAACATCTTCAGAATCTTAATGTCAGGGTTGTCAAATGTTAGTGGGTGAGCTGTGTATTTGTGAGTGAGCAATGCATGTAATGGCTGACTCACCTCTCTGCGAAATACGTGCAAAACTAGCGTTAGAGTCACCTCCGTCAGCACCAGGAGCAAGAGAATGACAAAGAACTATAAGTATAGAATGCAAAAGAAAGGGAAATGAAATAAAATGGGTTATCTGGGAAATACATATTTATTGGGAAATAAAGGTAATTGTATCCAAACTAAACTCTCAGTAATCTGCTATTTATGGGATGTCATCTTTTTTCATACATATGCTGACTTCTTACCATCATCAATAGACAGCGCTGCTCTTTCAGGGCACCAAGGCAACCCAGGAAGCCTGTTACCATGGTGACGCCCCCTGCAACCAGTAATAGATTGGCAGCTGAGAGGGAGGGGAAGGACACTGGCAGTGAGGAGAACTCCGCCTGGGTGAAGGAGAGCCATACACCTACGCCAAACAGACCACACCCTCCTAGCTGGGAAAGGAGACAGATGGTGTATTCGACATGTGCTGTTGTTGCATGAAATGACCTGCGAACGTTGCCGCTTGCAGTCAGGGAGAAGTTTAAAGTTGGCTCCTTTAAGTTGGCCTTCCCTGCTTCTCGTAGTTTGCTGCGTTGACATCAGTCATGGCTGATTCATTGCTGACAAACTGCATGGTCGCAAATGTACTTGTTTTCACATTAGAACTTGCATGCCCCGGTACAATGAAATTTGTCATTTTATGTATTGGGCTCTGTTAAACTCTCTCCAATCTGCAGCTCGATATTATGCCTACAACCAGAATAACAATAATTAACTGATAATATTGCCATCTGTCAATAAAGACTGGATTTAAAGCATTGATGAAATTAAATGTTTCAGATTAAATATAAAATACACATCAAAGTTGTAGTGTGTGAGTCTGACCAGTCATAAAATAGCTGTCATTATTAGAACCCATGTAGTTGCTTTCAAGAAACTGCTCTCCACTACACAGTGGCTCTTGAGTTGATCTCACACAACACCCCTTTTCCACCAACGCAATTTGGCCTGGGTGCTGGTTGGCAACCAGTGCTTAATTTCAAACCAGTTCTTTCACTTTCGACAGCCTAATGCTGTATTCACACCAAACATGAATTGCGCATCAAATGTGCATCATTCGCTTCTAGTTTGACGCTTCAGACGTGCGTCAAAATCGCCAAAGTTCAGATTCTTCAACTAGGGTGTCAGCCACGTGAATGCTTAATTCGCGTCTCGCCATTCACGTGTCAACGCCAGTTTCATGCCACGCTAGATGCTTGAGTCGTGCCGCAGGGCGTCTAGACACATGTTTACATTGACTTAACATGTAAATCTGATGCCCCAGACGCCTCATTCGTGTTCGGTGTGAACGCAGAACCGGCTCTGAACCAGGAAAGTTGTTCCAACAGCACGTGTCTACTACAGTAGAGTGGGTGGCATGGGACGTCGGCTTCCAATTCATTTTCAATTAAACTTAGCATTGACTAGCGTCGACACTTGCCTAGGGCATTGTGGGAACGCAAATGGAGCGGAGCCTTTCCAGTTGAACTTTTCTCAACTGGGCCAACTGGTATCAACATACCCTGAATTAGATACAAGACTAAAGCATGTTTAGCATAGTTTAGCATAGCATAACACAGCATAGCATAGCATAGCATAGTAGAAACTGACCCAGAAGATGAGGTTGAAGACAAACATGAGATATTTGACACAGCACAGCCACCTTTGTGAGGCTGACATCCTGAGAGAGAGAGAGAGAGAGAGAGAGAGAGAGAGAGAGAGAATAATTGAGAGGTTTAGTTAGTCACATAATTTTCCCTGGAGAGATTGAGAGTGACTGACCCAAAAAGATAATTTGAGTATTTCATTTTAATACAGTTAGTGTGTGTATTTGTATAGTAATTGATATACATTGCTGTCCTTTAAGTTGAAATGTATGGCATGTACTGTATTTGTGATAATGTGCAGGTGAGTGTGGTCATATTCATTGATATACAGGGGTATTTTCATAGGGTTGATATGTTGTGTATGGTATGGGGGAGTGCTGTTGATGTTTTCCATGCTTTTGTGGTTTATTGCCTCTACTTTGGTATGTGAGTTCTATGTGTGCTTGGTTATACATGAGAGCGTACAGGGATACAACTTCTACACTTATAAGTATTTCTTAATCTTTCTATGTCTCATAGATGATGTCATCCAGGGTAACATTCTGCATGGTATCGCTTTGTCCCTTCCTGCTGGTAAGCCTCTTACTCAGTGTGGTTAAATTAAATAATCTGTTCCTCGCACAGGAAGTGAGGCCGGACACGAAGGAAAGAACCTCCCTTTTCCTGCTGTAACTCTTATAACTGTGATAATTTGGGGCAGTTAACCATGACTGAAGACTGAGGAATTATGACTCATTACAAAGATTGGATTTCAAATATTCCTTGCTCAATTCCTTCTTTCTTTGCAATGTCAGTGGGAAACAAAGGGCAAAACATTAGAATTTGAAATTGAGCCTGAATTATTGGGGAGAAAATGACATTCAAAACACAACCAAAAAGCTGTTAAAGACCTGACCCACAGAAGTGAAAAAAGCACTGGTTGGTTGGAAGTACTGAATAAACTTCAAAGAATGAAAGTTAAAAGAAAATTGTGCTGCCTTATTTATTTTTACAGGAAGTGAAATGCATGCATATATAAGTACCTGGAGGAATGGATTCCAAAAACTGATGCGTGAGAGTGAAAAAGGTTTTGTTCCTCTCTTTCTTTGTTTGCTCCCTGGGATTTGATTGTTTATAATTTTCTCCTTTTAGAACCCTAACTTACTTCACAATCATCCAAGATTGACAATTCCGGGTATTCCACAGTCTTTCTCCTTGCTTTTCTTGACCTATGTCTGTGTTATTATTAGCTTGTGGAATGGAATAATTATATTTTTTTTCTGTTTTTCTCTTTCTCTGTGTGTCTCTTTTCCAGACACGATCCGTATTTCCCGAAATCCAGCTGATAAAAGTAGTAGGATGTTTAATCTATCCATTCATCTAAGTTTTTTTGTCTTCATTCTTTTCTTTACTGACAACAGTACATTTCCCTCTCTTTTCCCCCTTCCTATATTTCTCTGACTGTCTCTTTCTTTATACCTCCCTTACTTACTTCTCAACAACTTCCAGATGTGTCTGTTGCCACCTCCCCCCTTTTGGTCTCTTTTTCTGTGGTTACTCCCCCTTCTTGATCCAATTCTCTCAACCACTTTTAGTGGTTCCTCTTCCAAAGCCTCTGGCCTTAAAGCCATATCTCTTTCCCTACATAATCTTTCTAATTACCTCTTTATTTCTCTTTTTCACAATAAATGTTCTATGACTGTGAAATGTTTGTGTTATGCACAATATAGAGATGTTCTATATGTCTATTTTATGACCTAGCCCCACCCTATAACACCCAAACTGCCTTCCCTTCCTGACCAAATGGTTGAAGAGGAGTAGGAGGGGTGGTGGTTGGTTGGGTGACATGGAACATTTATGTTATATAACCATTCAGTTTTTGCAAGAGTACATATAGCTTGCATAGCTTCTTTAAAAATGTGTGAGGTATGTACTGACTTTTTAAAGAATGTGTTTGCAGAGCTGTGTGTGCTGCGGAATTAGTTATGGATGACTTCGTAAAACATGCAAACAAACTAATGTAATAAAATACTTAATTTAACACTAACAGACAATAGAACATGGACTATGGCATTTCTACAAAGACCAGTGTGAAACGAATAACATAAATGCATTTTTATGAGTATACAATAACAACAAGTAATTTTCCAAGCAGGACTTGGACTTCGATGTCACTGAAAAGTTTCCCTTAGTGTTAATCAGATTTTTAAAATGTACTTCATGACACAGATGGTGAAAGGACACAACCTAGTGTCCGTTTGTTATGACTTTAAAAAGTATCTGGATGCCACAAAGTTTTGGGGCCTTTAAATTAAATAAATGAAATATTTCAAATTTCCAGTTGTTTTTAGTAAATATAACATTATATTCCTGTGGGTGAAATTATCATACTTTGAATGTGAACTGTGAATTATCATCAAGTACATTCATGTTTTCTTTCCTGTCTCTGGCAGTGTAAGAGTGGCGTTACCGGCTAGACATAGTCGGCCTCAGCTACACGCACAGCCTGGGTTCTGGATTCATTATCCTTGAGAGAGGCTGGACGCTTGGCCTGCCGATACCTGTCAACTGTCTCCGGAGTCCCACAAGCCAACCATGCTCGATAGGACTCCTTCAGTTTGACAGCATCCCTTACTTCTGGTGTCCACCACCGGGTTCGGGATTTGCCGCCGCGACTGGCACCAGAGACCTTACGACCGCAGCTCCGGGCCGCCGCATCGACAATGGAGGCCGAGAACATAGTCCACTCAGACTCAAATGTCCCCAGTCCCCCCTGGAATCTGTGAGAAACTCTCGCGGAGGTGCGAGTTGAAGACCCCGCTGACAGAGGGCTCTGCCAGACGTTCCCAACAGACCCTGACGATACGCTTGGGCCTGCCAGGTTTATCTGGCTTCCTCCCCCACCAGCAAAATCCTGCTCACGACCAGGTGGTGATCCGTTGACAGCTCCGCCCCTCTCTTTACCCGAGTGTCCGAGACATGTGGCCGGAGGTCAGGGGACACGACAACAAAGTCGATAATCGACCTTCGGCCTAGGGTGCCTGGTGCCACGTGCACTGATGGTCACCCTTGTGCTCGAACATGTGTTCGTTATGGACAAACTGTAACTAGCACAGAAGTCAAACAGCAAAACACTGCTCGGGTTCAGATCGGGGGGGCCGTTCTTCCCAATCGCTCCTCTCCAGGTGTCATTGTCGTTGCCCACGTGGGCGTAGAAGTCCACCAACAGAACAATGGAGTCCCCGGTCGGTGCACTATCCGGTACCCCTCCCAGGGACTCCAAAAAGGCTGGGTACACTGCATTGTTATTCGGACCATAGGCTGATACAACAGTGGGAGACCTGTCCTCGGCTTGAAGGCGCAGGGACTCGACCCTCTCGTTTACTGGGTTAAACGCCAACACGTGGCGGCTAAGCCACGGGGCTATGAGCAAGCCCAAGCCAGCCTGCCGCCTCTCCCCATGAGCAACGCTAGAGAAATGCAGAGTCCAGCCTCTCTCGAGGATTATGGACCCAGAACCCAGGCTTTGCGTGAAGGTGAGGCCGACTATATCTAGCTGGTAATGCTCTACCTCCCGCACAAGCTCGGGCTTCTTTCCTGCCAGCGAGGTGACATTCCATGTCCCCAGCGCTAGAGTCCGTGTGCATGGCCTCGGTCGTCAAGGCACCTGCCTCTGACCGCCGGCCCAAAACACACTGCACCGGCCCCCTACGGTCCTTCCTGTGGGTGGTGGGCCTGCAGGAAGGTGATCCCACGTCGCCTTTTCGGGCTATACCCGGCCGGGTCCCATGTGCAAAGACCCGGCCACCAGGCGCTCGCCTGCGAGCACCCACCCCAGGCCTGGCTCCAGGGTGGGGCCCCGGTAACGCCACTCCGGGCGACGTAGAGATTCTCCTTTTCTTTGTCATCACAGGGGGTTTTGGTGAACCGCACTTAGTCTGGCTAGTCACCTAGGACCAATTTGCCATGGGAGACCCTACCAGGGGCTTATTGCCCCCGACAACATAGCTCCTGGGATCATTCAAGCACTCAAACCCCTCCACTACGTTAAGGTGGCGGTTCAAGGAGGGGTTGTCATTAAACACATTTTGTTATTCATCTGTGCTGTATTATCAGTCTCTCTCTCCTAAGTCTCATCTCATGCCTTTCTTCTCATTGCTTAATCTTTCACTCTTTACTTCCCTTTAATAATATATCACCCTTTAGAAAGAAGTGAAGATGACGTAAATGGAAGTATTTACATCATCTTCACTTCTTTCTTCTCTTAATAATCTTTCACACTTGACTTTGGACTTGACTTATCACTTAAATACTCAGGTCCTTTCCACAGGCAGTCCAAACGGTGGGGTTCATTGATTTCCTTAATCCTGTGTTTACTCCAAAATGTCTGGGTTGGGCTTCCCCTGAAAGAGGACAAGGTGGATGCTGTCTATGATGGATGCAGTCTACACCAATAAAGATTTATACCATGCACATGTATATATGTATATGCACACAAATAAATAAACTGGCATGTTTGACAGTATAAATGGCTAGACCATTGAATGTTTACGATGTATTTGTGTGTTTATTCTTTTGAGTGGGGACAACAACTCAATCAGTCAACCGACTGTAAAATGTATTAACTGGGGCCAAGTATTTATAGGACAACTTCTGTTTGATACTATGGTGTGTGGCATCCTTAAATTTAATAATTTGCCAACAGTTAGCTGAGCTATTGAAAGGCAAGACAACAAATGAATCCCTAACTAACAACATAGACATTTATGACACATTGAGAAGGCTAGACTTGTTCTTGCCTTTGCTCCGTTAAAATAAAAAAGTGTTGTACTTAAATTCTACCATAATTTTACTTCATAGTATGCTGGCGAAATTCTTGTCCACAAGTAGAGGCGACGACGTACTTATCCAGACGTAGACGTCACAGGACAGTCTACTCAGGCAGGTTCTCCATGCCCCTTTAAATAACCGACATATTTACGGAGCCGTTTTTAATTTCTCCCTGATAGCAATCAGCAACTTCTGCCTCATGCAGCCACAGTCGAAACACCTCGTGCTCAAGATGGAAGCATGATAAACAATGACCAATGATCAGATGCCCAGTTATCACCATATTACTGGTTTCTCTTAACACATTGCTGCTCTATTCAATAGAATTTCTCAAAAAAATTGTCTGCCAACCTGATGTTTAAATCCTGGCCCCTCCCGTTTGTATATCTGAGAGCCTTAAAAAGGCACAGTTTCACTTGAATTTTGAGCCATTCCACTTGGACTATTTTGTTCTTACAGTTATTTGTGCTCGTGTGCAAGACAGGTAATAATACTTTAATTTAAGAATCATAAGAACATTTTAATATGTTTTCCCTATTATAGTATAATTATAGTTTTTTCTATTATAATGGCAGTATCTGAATCAGTATCCAGAGTATTTTAGTGCATGACAAACCTTGCTGTACATGAGAGATCAATAGACAATATGTTATTTTTCACCTGCAATCCCCTGATAGATCTAACTAAAAATAAATCTCTGAGCAGCTATGGGCAACTGTTTTTCCTGGTGGCCACATAAGAGACACATATTGTTGTTTGGGGCCAAGCTCACTTTTTCAAACCAAATCCTATATGATTCTTTTCTAAATTAAATAGCCTATTTAGGGGCAAATTGATTAAACTAAATTAGAAAACTAAACAGACCAACCCCGAGGATACGTAAGGGAAAATGCTCAATGAGGTGTACAAAATCATCTGTATATAGTAAACTGTAAAAAATCGGTATGTTTGGTTGGCCGTAGACTGTCTGAGTAAAGTAGCTTTAGCAGATTTGAAACGACGTCTACTGTAGCAAATGGGATGTGAGATGAACTGTTTTGTGATACCAACAGTAAATTCAAAAAAGCAACTTTTTCCAAATCGATAAAAAGAAATATTGAGAAAATAAAGAAATATTGAAGTCACACATTGCAATTACATGTTAGCTTGTTCAAAATGGTAAACGGATGCTTTGATTGGGTCCTGTTGTCATGGTAACTTAATTCAGACACTTTGAACAGGCTCATACTATGTAGCAGAGGCAATCATTTAGAACAGTCTTTCTGGAACTACTAAAGTGTCTGTATCACACATATAGTAAGTGTCCATATCACCTGATAATTGACACTCCTACAGCCAATCAGAATAAAATATTCACCCAGACCATGGTATAAATGATTGTAGTCCATACCCTTTTGGAAAATATTGTGGAGTCGAGCATAGAAGTGAAAATTGACACATGCATTTTCACAAGACAAAAAAGAATAGCTAAATAATGACTGTACTAACATCTCATCATATTCAGCCAATATTCCTTTTGTCTCTTCAACAGTAGGGCCTGGACCACTATGAAATTGCATAGCAGGATATTTCCCAGTAAACAAAGACGTTTTACTTGCCTTCTCCTGCTCATTGCGTGAGTTGAAAAACTGTAAATGTGTATAGATATTTTACTTTTTTACTTCAGCTAATGTTTTGTTGCTCAAATCTTTGCATAAAAATGACACACACTCCTTTCATTTTTTTTGCTTTATTTTGGCACAGGATATTCTCTCAGGGATACAATGGTGAGAGATACTTTAATGACCAAGACACACTTCAAGTCTCTGATGAAAACCAAAAGTGGATGGAAGACATCAGTGATGACACTGAACTTTCTAAACTGTTTATTCCTGGCACACATGATTCTTTGGCTCTGTATGGTGGCCCTGCTACAAAGTGCCAATCATGGAACCTGGAAACTCAGCTCAAGGCAGGTGTGCGATATTTTGATCTTAGGGTGTGGAACATTTTGAATAAACCAAATAACATGGTTCTTACCCATGGTCCCGTCATACAGTGGAAAACGTTGCCAGGTGTATTCATGATAATGGTTGAATTTTTAAAAAAACAACCAAATGAAGCTATTTTAGTCAGAATAAAACCAGAGATTTCGTTTAAGAATACTGTGATGGCCCACACCCTGACGTTACTCAAAAATATACAATATAAAGATTTTGTATACCCAAGTTTAGATGGAGGTAATGATCTAGATAAACATCCAAAAGTGCATGAATTGAGAGGCAAAATTGTATTTCTGAAGTTAGAAAAAGTATTTGAATTTGGAATTTCTTTTACATCCACACATGTTAAGAAACAGCATATAGTTACTGATATTGAACAAAAGTGGAACATTGTCTCAAAAAACATAGATAAACATATCCAAATCCCTGACAAGGGCAGTGAAGTGGTGGAACCGCACCTGATATTGACCTACTCTAGCGGAACTGGCTGGCCGGTGGGACAGTTTTTAGCATCTCCAAAGAGCATTGCTCAGAAAATCAACAAAATGTTAGCTGTGAGACTGACAAACATTCCAAGTAAACACACCATTCAAGGCATAATTTCCATGGATTTCCCTGGGGAAGATCTAATCAGGATTATAATAAACCTCAATAGGCACCTAAAAGAAAACAAACTGGGTACTAGCAAAGGCAAAAGGTTTCTTAAAAGAGGGCTGGCCTAGACAATGATTAGTCACAAGAAAAGCTAAAAAGCTTGATTGCATAATTACCCCACTGCACACCATTGGATTACAAAAGGGACACCTGCAAAAAGATTGTGAGCTCCTGGGTCTCAATATACTTAAGGGAAATGTAACAGATTGCACTTGGTACACAGACATGCAGATACAGAGATTCCAGTCATTGTTAGAGAGATATTACGCCCCTTCTTTCCTGTCTGTCCAAGCAAATGTTGACCTTTCTCACAAACCCTCAAAGAAAACAATTCAAACGGGTCTAAGTTGTCTTTGTACATAGCTAAATCTGAGAGACATTTGTACTGGTTAATCTTATTGTAACAGCAAACTGGTTCATGACTGCTTTCTGAAAACATAGTAAAGAAGGACCTCTATCAATTTATGTTAACACATTTTGCACCTTAAATTAAAGGGTATCAAAATAGTAAGCAATACCTGAGAGGCAAAACATTATAGGAATGACTGTCTACAAAATCTCTTTCTTAGCAACAAATGCTTTAAAATTATCATCAGGTAATTGTCGTTAACAAAACGTGGGCAAAAATCAAAGGTCATCTTAAGTAAGAAATTCACATCACAGGATGAGAACAATGCCTTTTTACTATGGCCTGCTCTAGTGGTACTGGATTGGGAACATTTCGTGTTGAAAACACCATCAAAGAAGTGTCCAAATTTTATAACTTTAGTTTACAAATTGAGCAGACAATCACTATGGACTTCTCTGAATCAGATCTCATTGAAAAAGATAACCTTTCACTTAAAAAGTTAAAATCAAGGGGCAAAAAGCCTGAGTAAATGGCTGGATGGGTCTGAATGTGGGAGTTTAATTTAAATCCCATAAGTTGGTGTATTATGTGCTATTTCTGCAGTTGCCATCTTTAATATTTTAATACTAATAGGAAATGTTGGGGATAAAAATAAAAATGCTTTTAAAGGCTGTGCCTAAATACTGAAAAAAGAATGGACAACATGACAAGTTCCTCCAAAGTGAAGCCAAAACATCTCAATCTCTGCCTTGTGGATGGCCGAAGTGTAGGTCATGAGTCCCTTTCCCTTCATGCAAATGAGACAAGAGCTAAACAACAAATAGCGCATGTCAAATCATTTTTCCCAAACATGGTTTGTCATTTTTATCACGCAATCATTAATTTAGTTTTAATTTGTTAACTGTTAGGTCAGTGTTTCGTCACAATTGTGTTGGGCAAGTATATAGGTGGGACCTCAACACTGTGGCTCAACCAAATAATCACTTCCGCGTAGATTTTAGCTCACCAGCACAAGAAACCCTATTGGGGACATTTCGGTTCCACGTTTGTATGATGGGAGCAGCACATTGTCCATTATTTTTACAGTCGATAGTTGTGTCTGTTAACTCTATTTTCAAAAGATACTGCTGCTTAGTTGAGTGTTGTGAGACATGACTTGAAACATAACACAAATATGAAAGTGATGAAAGGCCATCCCTATTTCAGTATACTGATGACGAGGTCAAAGGCTAGTGAGTTACAACCCATTTCTGCTTGTGACTGAACTTTAAAGTATCAGCATGTGCCTTTATCACCATTTGAACTTAAGAATAAATGTTAAGTATTAAATGTCTTGGTTTAGTTCATTTTTATGTCTGGCCAATAAATTCTACCTCCACATTCCTTTCAGTAACAATCAGCAATTTGCATGACCTACAAAACTCAATTAATGGACATGCTCAAGACATATTGATACAAAAAGATTTTATTACAATATCAAAAATTGACTAAACACTAAAGAGTAGATTGGAGGCATTGACAAGGTGGATGAGAGAAACATGTAACCATTTACATCTGCTTGCCTTTAAGTACACATGAAGGTGCTGAGCTGCATTAAATACAAATGCTTGGAGACAATGACTAAAATATTGACAGTGAGGACTGACAGCAACAATTACATAAAATAAAAGAAAGAATTGAAAGAATCAAATAAAAAAAGGTTATGCATAATAGAAGTTCCTGCCAAGAAATATCCGACATCTGAACTCTTTTCCTTCCCCTCTTGGAATCCCTCAATTTATTTGATTTAAAAAATATATACTAAAATGTAAGGGAGCTGTTTAGTGTCTGACTAATCTACAAGAAAAGGGAGAAAGGTGAATGTATGCTGAGGGGTAAAAGCAAAAAACAGCTGAGAAAGTCATTTCAGAGAGCTATAAAGATATTCCAGCAGGATTGGGCCCAGTTTCAAGCCTGAGCAATGCACCCCTCAACATTTCTGTCATTTTATAAGTATTGGATATTCATGAATATGGTGATCACAAAATAATTTGCACTGTATAGTTTACAGGCACCGATTAAATGTTTTCTGTAAAGATTATTGGAGCACTGACCCAATCATGGAAATAGTCCTACGGTCCAAACCATACCCATCTGGACAGGCTCAAATTAATGTTCAAAGTATCCAAAACTATTTCAACTCAGGTATGAAGGCTTCAAATGACTATCAAGAGGCAAGTTCAGGGGTTGGGCTGGTTAGAGGTGCAACCAACACACAGGCATCATTGAAAAGAAATAAGGACATGAACTCAGTCATATGAGAGCTCACAAGAAGTAGTCAGCCACTGGTTTTTTGGAAGGGATGCCCCTGGTCTCCTGAGGAGCTGCCTCAAAAATAATGAACTCCCTCTGTAGGTGCTCATCCAGTTCCAAAATGGCCGCCACATTGCCACATCTGTGTGAAAAAGACGATTACAATTGTACGTCAAGTTACTTAAAATGACAGGCTGACAAACACTGAACATTCTGCACATTCTGGCTCACAAATGTTGAAAATGTTTCTCCCACACACACCTATAGCAGTAGTTGGGTGCAGACCATACAGTGAGCACTGTCTCGTTGAAGTGCCACTTGTAGCCCTCCATGACCAGCTGGTGGGCCCGGCAAATCATGTGAATATCGTTCGCTGCGTTGAACTGGGCCACCACGTCGCTACCAAACAAGTAGCCTGCCCCTCTTGGACTAACACCCCATCCTGTGGTGTCTGTGAAGAATAGTGGAAGAGAGAAACAGTGAGACAAAGAGTTCTAAATGTATTGTATATGACTGTCAACCACAAAAATCACCAACACAAAGTGTGATATTGGCAAACAACCCAACTATGGTGGGCCCTCTGTGCAGGTTTTATACCTTCAGGGTCTGACCACAGCAGATCACACATGGGTCCATCATGGGGTACTTCCTGCTTCCTGTCAATAGTTCGGATCTGGTCCAGAGTCTGGATGGAGGGAGATAGGCCACCATGCACGCAGAAAATCTAGAGTGTAGAAAACAGGACATTAGAAAGGAGGTTGACAGAAAATGCTTCAGAACCACAATCTGTACAAAAGGAAAATACCTTTATCAATTAAACAGTTGAAAGTAATGGAATAAAATCAAGCCTTCAATGAAAAATGGCCTAAGATGGATCTTCTTTTGTGCATTATCAATCCAATGTTAACTGGGGGCAACAAGAAGGGGGGGGGGATTTTTCTTGAGCTAGAGTGGGAACCATAAGGAAGCCCATGAGCCTGGAACGAGAGATTTAAGAAAGTAAGTGTCTGTATACTCAGCAATGTCCACGTACCTCTTTATGGCCAACAGTAACAAATGTATCAGGGAATTACAGAAAGGAAAACAATTTAATATTGTAATTTATAAGGCACAGCCTTAAATTGATCTGTATTTTAAATTGGCCACTTAAATCCAGAGAAAAAACACAAAAGATTTGACAAGTTGCCAGTCTTTCCAACAGCCACCTAGCTAAGATTAGGTTTAGGATTTATTTTATATTTTGATGTATAGACTTTGTGTAAAAGAGGATCTAAGACAGACCAGATAACATCATATGCTATGAAGATCTAATATTAAGATAGAATCTCACTAGATAAAAATTCAGGTTCTATTTGGCATCTTCTGTTCTAACACAATGGCTGGCCATTATGGATGAAAGCCACAGTCGCAAGATTTGGTTTGATAACAGAAATCCAATTCAGACAATTGAGAGTATCGTTTGATTTGTCAAGAGCATTATAAAGAGTAAAAAAAGCAGAAGAGGTCAAATGCACATGAGCTGGACTAACAATCCAGACTGGTCACATGTATGAAGTGCTTCATGTGTTTGAAGTGGTATACAGTCTATTGCCACAATATCAGAGAGAGAGAGAGAGAGAGAGAGAGAGAGAGAGAGAGAGAGAGAGAGAGAGACAAACTTGACCGAGGTCCGTACCTTGCCATCAATAATAGCAGAGAGAGACAGGTAGTCAAATATTTCGGTGCAGTATCGCCACACGGTGACTGAGCCATACTTGCGAAGACACTCATCATAGAAGCCATACACCTGGGTGATCTGCCGTGACTCATGGTTCCCCCGGATTAGGGTGATTCTGTCAGGATACCGTACCTAGAGAATGGGAGAAAATAGCGATAGACCAGGGAGGTGAAAACATACCTTTAGAAACTAATTTGATCTTAATCAGTTGAAGCATTTGTAGGCTGACAACTTTAATCCTAAGAGTATTGTTCAAAGAGTGAAATAAGCTTTTTATAACCGTTATCAATGTCTTGATAGGCTATTCCAGTTTTGCATAATAATATCATCATACAAAACGGTAGTTCCAGGAAGTTGCCTGTTTTTAAGTTTTGAATGTAATATTACATTTAGTACCTTAAGAGCTAGAAGCAAGAGAAACGTCTCCACACTGTAGAAACCTCTGTCAACAAAGTCTCCCATGAAAAGGTAGTTTGTCTCTGGAACATCACCTCCAACCTGTAGATTTTTATGACATGAATCAACAAAACAGCTGAAATTAGAATGACGCCATACATAAACTGCAGTGGGGTGTAAAATGTAAATGTGATCTAGCTTGGTTGTTTACACAAATAACTAATCAGCGAGTCACATGGCAGTAACTCAATGCATTACGGTCTGTTGACGTGGTCAGGACAGTTTGCTGAAGTTCAAACCGAGCATCAGAATGGGAAAGAAAGGGGATTTAAGTTACTTAGAATGTGGCATGTTTGTTGGTGCCAGACAGGCTGGGCTGATAATTTCAGAAACTGCTGATCTTCTGGGATTTTCACAAACAACCATTTCTAGGGTTTAACGCGAATGGTCCGAAAAAGAGAAAATACTCAGTTAGCGTCAGTTGTGTGGACTAAAATTCCTTATTGATGTCAGAGGAGAATGGGCAGATTGGTTTGAGATGTACAAACGTTTCAGGCTGCTGCTGGTGTAATAGCGTGGGGGATCTTTTCTTGGCACACTTTGGGCCTCAGTACTAATTGAGCATTGTTTTAAATGCAGCCTACCTGAACACTGTTGCTAACGATGTCTATCCCTTTATGACCACAGTGTACCCATCTTCTGATGGCTACTTCAGCATAATGCACCATGTCACAAAGCTTGAATCATCCCAAATTGGTATCTTGAACATAACACCAGATCTCAATCCAATAGAGCACATTTGGGATGCGGTGGAATAGGAGATTTGCATCACAGATGTGCAGCCAACAAATCTGCAGCAACTGCATGATGCTACTGTGTCAATATGGGCCCAAATCTCAAAGGAATGTTTCCAACACCTTGTTAAAATTGTCACAAAAAATGAAGACAGTTCAGAAAGCAAAAGGTGGTCCAAACCAATACTAGCAAGGTGTACCTAAAGGGTCCAGTAAGTGTATGTTGTTGCACACTTTAAACTACAAGTTCAGTAGAACAGAGAATGTGTTCATAGGTTCAGAGAGAGGCGCAGAGACTTACTCTGAACAACTCTTTCAGGTCATAAAACTGTCCGTGAATATCGCCACACACCTGTGAAGTTTGGAAATAGAAGAAAATTGGGGTGTAAAATATATGTTTCTATCTAAGTCATATTGGTTTCAGGTATCAAGTCAAGAAATTATGGAAATACTCACCGTCACAGGAGAGTCTACCCTCTGAACGTTACTCTCCTCAACCAGAATCTCTCTGAAAACACACAAACAGAACTGATTACCAATTAACTACCTGGGCAGTCAAAAGCAGAGTAACCAGCCATTCCCTTCAATTGTGCTATAGCATAATTTACAGCTAACCACCTTCATCATCAACAGAAATGTGGAACAGTACCTGGCTTTGGCGCACAGTGCTTTGACTTCATTTTCCTTGATGAGCTCACAGCGTCGTAGCTGCTCTATCTGTCTGTCCAGATCACTGATGTCTCCCATGGTCACACACATGGAGAGAGTGGGTCTCAAACACACTCCTCCTCACTCTCTCTGGGGTTTAGTAGAAGTGTGTATTCTTCCAAGTTACACAGGACCCGGCCGAAAAACAGGAATTGATATTGAGAGCTTTCGGAGAAAATGTGGAGAAACAACGATCTGTGTGATAGAAACAAATGGTAAGTGGTTCGGTAGAAAGCATTTCCAATTAGAAAGCTTGCCTACTAACATATAAAGTTGAAAATCGAGAAGCATACTATCCCAACATCCACTACTTTAATCTGAACAGAAACCATTATAGAGTAAGCAAGCGTAAATTGACTGACTAGCTAGCTACAGGACCTAGCTAGGCCAGTGTTAGGTGATGGTATATTGCCAGCTGGTTAGCTAACACCACTAGCTCTAGCCTAGAGTCTAGGCCAACCTAATTTGGATGGGTTCTGCGCCAGGTTTAACGATCACATCGAAAAAGAAATAGGTAGACTAACTATGAGGCAATTTAATAAGTCTAGCGGTATGTAACTCACCACCACCGGGCTGCGTAATATTTATATAGGTTGCCAGCTAAGCAGTACAAAACAGCGGAACTCCGATTAAAACATACAGACCGGTTGGCTCATAACTCGGAGTTAGCTTGCTTGCTAATGAGCTAAACGATTCTCGCTAGCTCTAGCTATACCGACGTAACTTTGATTGCCACTAGTTAATAGCTAACCCTACATTTGTTTCGTGTTGCCTCGGATATGTCAAATAACGTTAGGAATTGAATACATTCTACTACCGTGAGGAAGAAGTTGGTATTTGATATGTATGCCGCAAAATGACGAATCACAACTCTGGAGGTCTTATTTTCTTTCTTTTTTTGAGTACCTACTGTATATTTTTTACTTCCTTTTCTCCGATTTGCTGCTTTACCCGATGTCAAGTCCGAGGTACAACTTCCGGTATGGTTACCGCGCATTGCGCACACCTCACAAGATTTTTTTTTTAAATTATATTAAGAAATATATGATATATATATATATACATGTGTGTGTATATATATATACGTATATATATGTATATACATATATATATATACATATATAAATGTATGTATATACAGTATGTATATACAGTATATATATGTATATACAGTCCCTGACAAAAGTCCTGTCGCTTATCCATTTTGTAGAAACAAAAGCTTATAACCTGACTTTGAATCATGCCATGCCATTAAGCTGCATGTTTCATATAAGCCAAAATGACTGACTGACTTTAAATTAATCGATTGGTTGTAGAAATGTCTCATATGAAAGCTAAAACCCTCCCAAATTATGCTCAATATACAAAAAGAAATTTGCTTCACTGAAGAAAGATTGATAATTTAATGAACACAGAAAGGTCAGATTTTGGCAAGACAAAAGTCTTATCGCCTACAGAAAATTGAACAAATAATTTACTTCAAATACAAAAATGTGTTGCATAACGTCAGTGAATTAAGTAGTGGTGCTGTGAGATCCATATTTAATATCTGGTATGACTTCCATGAGCTTGAAGGACTGGATCCATGCGGTTCGACAATGATTCATACAATTTGTTGAAGTCATCAGGAATAGCAAAGAAAGCAGTCTTACATGCCTCCCAGAGTTCATCAAGATTCTTTGGTTTTGCCTTCCATGCTTCCTCTTTCATTCTACCCCAGACATGCTCAATGATGTTCATGTCTGGTGACTGGGCTGGCCAGTCCTGGAGCACCTTGATCTTCTTCGCCTTGAGGAACTTTGATGTAGAGATAGAAGTATGCGATGGAGCACCATCCTGCTGCAAAATTTGACCCCTTTTATGGTTGGGAATGTAAGAGGTAGCTAATACTTCTTGATATTTTAGGCTATTGATACTGCCTTCCACCCTGCAAATGTCTGACCGAAATGTCGTGCCTCACAGAACCACAGTGCTACATAAATACGACATTTAACAGTACAGTCTAACAACAATCAATTTAAAAAAAATATAACATTTCTCCTATACATAAACTAGAAGCAGGATACAAACCTATACAACTGTTAGAATACTTTACCGATTGTGCATGTGCATAGAGTTTGTACCTAGTTTGCGAAGATAGATTACATATTATTACAGGAGTCTTTTTAGTGGCAGTTTTGTGTACACGGGCAGTGGTGTATGAAAAGGTGCAGTGGGGTTAGTGACCTAGTGCCAGTTTTCTTGATAGTCCTTAGTAATTGTGTCGGTAGTTCATGAGGTGCCGGATGAGTTCAGGGCCTCCTGCACAGCGGGAGGAAGAAGCTGTTGAGCTGTTCTTTTTATACACACCAACTAATTGATTGATCAGGAACTGATCACAGGTGAGGCTGTAATCTAGGATTGGGTGCATCATATGACAAGGCGACAAGACTTTTGTCCTGCCAAAATCTGACCTTTCTGTGTTCATTAAATGATCAATCTTTCTTCAGTGAAGCAAATTTCTTTTTGTATATTGAGCATAATTTGGGACGGTTTTAGCTTTCATATGAGACATTTCTACAACCAATCGATTAATTTAAAGTCAGTCAGTCATTTTGGCTTATATGAAACATGCAGCTTAATGGCTTGGCATGATTTGATTTCACTCAATAAGGTCTGAAAAAACAAGTCTAAGAAAAGACCAGCGACAACGTATGTCTCACACGGTTTATTGGCCACGAGCTTATGTCAGGCGTCTTAGTAGGCGTACACTTCACCCTCCAGATGCTGGAGGGTGAAGTGTAGAGCCATATTAACTGCGTCATCCACAGACCCGTTGGCTATGTAGGCAAACTGCAGGGGGTCCAGGAGGGGGTCCGTAATGTTTTTGAGTTGTGCCAGCACCAGGCGCTCGAAGAACTTCATTACCACAGATATCAGGGCGACCGGTCAGTCCTGTTGGTCTGGACTTCTTGGACACAGGGATTATGGTGGAGGATTTGAGGCAGGCTGGCACGTGGCATGTCTCTGGGGAGGTGTTGAAGATGTTGGTGAACATCGGGGACGGCTGGTCAGCACAAGCACAGTGCTTCAGCGTGGCAGGGGAGACAGTGTCCGGTCCAGCTGCTTTGTGGGGGCTCTGTTTCTTAAACACTTTGATTTCCCTCTCTTGAATAGAGAATCAGCATTGTGTTGGTGTTGATGGTTGATGTGGTGGGGGGTGGGGGTCTGCGGAGGCATTGGGGGGCGTTACAGGACTGTCCGATTGTCTTTCAAATCTGCAGTAGAACTCATTCAGGTCGTTGGCCAGGCGGGAGTCATTTGTGGTGGATGTGGCTCTGGGCTTGTAGCTTGTAATCTGCCCGAGCCCCCTCCAGACAGAAGTAGAGTCGTTTGCAGAGAATTGGTCTTTCAGTTCTCTGAGTACCGTCGTTTAGCGTCCCTTACCACCCTGCAAAATAACTTTTTAGACTCCTTGAATCTGTGTCCCCACTTTTAAATGCCTCCTCTTTCTTGGACCTCAGACTTCTGAGTTTAGCTGTAAAACAGGGTTTTTCATTGTTGTAGCTCACCCTGGTTCGTGTTGGTATGCAGGAGTCCTCACAGAAGCTGATGTACGACGTTACAGCCTCAGTGAGCTCATCCAGGCCAGTTGTAGTAGCAGCAAACACTTCCCAGTCAGTGCAGTCCAAGTTAGCCGTGAGATCCCCCACAGCCTTACTGGACCACTGTTTGTGTATCCTCACTGCAGGTTTTGTAGTTAAAGTTTCTGCCTGCATGCAGGAATCAAGTGGATCATGGCATGGTCTGAGTGTCCCACTGCTGCCGGAGAGACAGCATGATAAGCTTTGCTGGCTGTGGTGTAGAAGTGGTCAAGGGTATTTCCCTCTCTGGTGGGGCAGTTAATGAAATGTTTGTATTTGGCGAGTTCCTGGCTGAGGTTACCTATGTTGAAGGTATCTGGTCTGCAAGTGCGCGCTGCGCCTCTTTTACGTGGCAGGCAAACTCCGACCAGAATGAAGGACGCGAACTCCCGGGGCGAGTCGAAGGGTTTGCAGTTTATGAAAAACGATTCCAGGTCTTTTTTCTGTATTTTATTGGGTGAAATATCAAATGTAACAGTACGCGACCAGACGTGAACGCCATTATCTCACAATATTGGCGAATCAACTTTTACACATGATGCA
Source organism: Plecoglossus altivelis (assembly GCA_036571765.1). Lineage (NCBI taxonomy): Eukaryota > Metazoa > Chordata > Actinopteri > Osmeriformes > Plecoglossidae > Plecoglossus > Plecoglossus altivelis. The sequence continues at coordinate 13,151,811 of BROE01000018.1, forward strand.
AGAAATCCAACATGCTAGCTAGATGAGGCATTATCTTATACACCACACACAAAACGTTCCACCTTGTATTTTATTCAGGGTGAAATATTAAATGTAAGTACGCCACCGGGCACCCAGTCGTGTTGCTACCGCTGCCGACCGCTGCTAGCAAGCAGTTACGTTTTGTTTTTCGAGACTGAATTTAAAAGTGCTAAATCCCTACCAAGAGCAACAACAACATCGGCAACCCTACGCCATGCGCCAAATTATTTGGTTAACATCTCTGTACAAATACAGGGCTGGGTATACAGCTAAACAGATGATTAGGTTGCCCTCCAATTCATTTGGTTGAGACTAAAAGCTAGAAATGTTTACCATGGTTGCTATGTTACGAGCGTGTGCCCATTGGCTGTCGCTACCCACAATGCACCACCGGAGCTATTGGCCTGGTTCCTTTGAAAATGAATGGAAAGTCTGTTGTTGCTCACATCACATCGCTCCAGTGAACACGCACGTCGCTGCCCGTCTCTCGTTTGCAGTCCCAGACCGGTGGGTTTAGGTGGTATTGCATCTCCGGCCACTGTTCTGCGTGAGACCAGACCCATAGACATATGTCTATGACCAAACCAGCCGAAACTGGAAAGATGGTGCGGCCCACAACGCGTTCCATTCAACTTTCCATTCATTTCCCTCACTGCGCCACTGAGCTTTTTTCATAGAAATCAACGGGGACGCCATCTTTGAAGAGCAGGTTGGCTGTGTCTACTGTGTATACGTGTATGGGCTGCGCCTCCTCCTTCTCCTGTTAAGCCTAGGCATGTCCCTATCCGCCCGCCATTGCGATTTACCTCAAGCTCGCTCTCACACAGTTTTGGACCATCATCATCTCGAGCTGTCTCAACATCTCGCATCTCGCACTTAAGGATTTGGGGTTGTTACTAGTTCGATAGCTAGTGCTAGATAATTTGGTAAGTCATACAAAGAACATAAAGACAATTAAATACTTAAATACTTTATGTGTTTAGCTTGAAGTTGGTATCTTTTTTCTATCTATCAACCAACAGGGACGGCAATACAGATAGTATTATACATGCGCAAGTCGCTGTTGGGGAATTTCAGGAATTTAAGGTTGGCATAGCATCAGACTCCCTTGAATCGAAACGGCGTTGTGTCATCAGGCACAGATAGTGTTTGGCCCGGGATAATTTTTGCCAGGACAGTCCGTTAATAACTTGCTGTAACTATTTGAAGTTTCATGAATCACGTGAAATTTTCAGACTTTTATTAAGATAAGATAAGATAAGAGATCCTTTATTTGTACCACAATGGGGAAATTCCACTGTTGCAACACACAGTTTAGGACAGGAATGAAAGAAATAGGCGCATACAATAAAAAATAGGATAAATAAACATGGTCGTAAAAAATACAATATAAAGTATAAGGTGTAAAGTGCACACTCTTTTTAAAATAAAGTGGCTTAAGTGTATTGTTATATACAGTAAGTGACTATGGTGAGGTAAAAGTCTATTAATAGTATGTTAAATTATATTGCACATGATTGTAGCGGGTAGTAGTAGTATTAACTGTATTAACTGTAGTATTAACTTGTACCTGTACCTGTATGTACCTGGCTCTCGTACTAACTATCTGACAGTCCAGCTGATACATGGCTGGTTACCTTGAGTGAACTGTGGCGTTATATTTATTTAGCTTTCGCAGCAAGAGTTTAAGTTGTCCAACGATAAATGCTTGGAAACAGTTTGATCACAACAAATGAGCAGACCAGAGAAGGGTACAGAGCAGAGTTTACAACAGTTTTTAAGTCTTTAAGAGCATTTCTGATTGGACGACTATTGTTGGAGGCGGAGCTTGGTTTAGACTTTCTGCGAGTCTCATTGGAGCACAGGGAAGTCATTCCCTCTTGGCTCACCGATCCTCTTTCCTCCAGGTGGGGTGGGTCCTTAATTGGGTGAGCGATAAACATTCCGTGTTCAGCATCTTAAGCTTCGCGAGGACACGTATATAGGGCTGGGGCAGGGATCGCATTTTGATTGTCTCGTGACATGCCTATTGGAGTAGACGGTTTTGTCAGCAGTTAGGCTAGAGCGTAACCTTTCATGACCGTGTCAGCAGTTAAGCTAGGGCATAACATTTCATGGCCAGTGTTTAGTGTCCTTCAGTTTGTGACGAAGATTAAGTGTGACTTCTGCAAAGTGATAGTAATCCTCTAGTCCTTGTTCTATGCATGTCCATTTAGGTCCTAGGCCCAGTGTTGAAATTAAACTTCGTATGGTAAAGAATGCACATAGCAATGATGAAATGCATGATATGTTTTATCAACAATATTCACCTGCCATTTTGAGAGTTACACCTTATTCAATTTTTCTTTGTTTAAAGTTAATATTCTAGCTCTAAAAAATAAACTATTTTTTGGTTGGCCTATACTTGTTGTCCGTGTCCCCTCATTCTTTGCCACATGCTATGAGCCTGCCTGTGATGTTAGTGCATCTTCTTATCTCCTGACACTTTTACTCTCAAGAGCTGTGAGGCTTGTTGTACCTGCTTCAGTCCCTAGTACTACCATTTTGACTCCCCTGTCAGCATGCTGACCTTTTTGCATTCCTCCTCACACCAAAAGTTACATTCCCCAGAGCATGGTTCACTTTTCACAGACAAAAAGATCTTGGTGCATAACTTAATCATTATCGTTTACTTGTTCTAATTGAAGAATTGATAACATTGGGAAGCTACGGGGAAATTAATTCACTACAAAGTAGTACATGAATATCATTATACACCATCTAGGCTTTTCAGAATGGGTATAGCTAGAAATTACGTATGCTGGAAAGAATGGAAGAAGAGGGTCCTTATTTATATATGATTTGGGAATGTTTTATAGTTTATCCATTCTGGTGTAACATTCTGGGAGTAATGGAAGAGTGGATGAGATCTACTTTTCCTGTGGAACCACATCTATGCCTTCTTTCAGATAAGTCCGTGGCATCCAAGATCAAACGAGAGCATGTTAGGGAGACTCCATCGCGAGGGAGACATGGAAAAATATGGGATCATTTTTGGAACCATATAAATGGTTTTAATAAGTAGGACTGATTAACAACTGTTTAATTTGTATGTGCTTTTCTTATGATTGTATTCTACTGATGGTGACTGGTGGCTGAATGTGTTATTGCAAATATGATTATTGAAAGCTGTGGTGATGTATTCTAAAGGTTTGACTGTTGATCAATTAAGAAAAAGTTAAGTTATAAAAAGTAATGTATTACATGTATGATTACATGAATATATTTTCAGCATTGTCATTACACATTTTTTGTATCTGAGGTAGGCCTAGTGATTGTTCTTTAGCAGCACTGAATCAAAAGTATAGATTTAATTAATCCACAACTGAAACAGCATGTTACGAAAACTCACACACAACACACATTGTTTTTTGGGGAGTCGAGATATAAAATCATATTCATGGTTGCACTGAAGGTTTGAGGCTAGCCCGGCAAAAATGGCTAGCGACGCCGCTGCTCGACTGTTTACAGAAGAGAAACTTGATCTTGCTGGATTTGTCTCTCTGAGCTACCCGTCAGTTTCCATAGTAACTCAATGTTATACTACGTAGCTAGACGCATTTGGAGGCGAGCAACTCATTGTTCTTGGAATTAAATACGTAGGCTGGCTAACGTTACTCGCCACTGTGTTAGATATAGCAGAGCTAGCTAACTAGATTTCTTGTCTTACCTTAATGTAGTCGCTTGCTAAACATATTGTCAATTCAGCCACGTAACGCGTTAACTTTCTTGATAGTGTGTATAAAGTTGCCATTCAGATGCTCTGCTACAGTTTTGCTAGCTACAGAAGCTATACATTTTTCAAGAGTGCTGAAAATATTATAGCTTGATTAACAGTCATTTTAATGGAACAGCTAACCTCGACAAGGAAACCTTGATGTTTGGCTAACTAGCAAGCCACCACCAGCAGAGGAAGACAGACCACAGAGATGAGAAACTTCCAAATCATATCTGGGAATATAGGACGAAGGCACTGATATGTGAAGATGTCTGAAGCGGGAATGGAGGTAAGTTTGTATTTAACATAGATGTCATAGAGGTTCTTCACAAGTAGACCCCTTTGCAGTACCCCTTTGCCATTTGAATTTAAAATGAAGGGATCCTCATTTTGAATTCAATTATGATTTTCACACTGATTTCTGAACCTTTGGCAGTCAGCCAAAGCGAATGACCGAAACCTTCCTTCTCCATGCATTGGATGCATTGTTAAATTACTAATAGCTTGCAAACAAATGGCTGGGTAACCTCCTCAACTGTCTTCTTGTCATCCTACTGTATCCCAGGTATTACCCATATGGGGTCTGGCACTTCCTCTTCCTGCCGTGCTTCTGATTGCTGTTGGCCTTTACATGATCTTACTCGCGATGGTGCTATGTTTTCGTCATTGCCTTAAGGTATCCGCTACAGAGCAGTCCGCCAGTATAAGTATAATATTGTGTATATCAGTATTAACAAATAACGTTTATAGAACCTTTCGGGATGTTCTGTTTGTTTTGACTTCAAAATCAGCTCCAAATTATTATAAAAGAAAGGCTTAACCCTCGTGCTCTCTTCGGGGGTCAGAACGATGTTAAATGCACACCCACAATGAGACCTTTTGATTGTATGTGCTTGATTGAACTCAGACAACACTAAATCTATGTGTGGTATGGCTGCACATTTCAGTGCTCAAGTGGGTATAGAATAACATTTGTATAAACCTGCTTTATGTCAAGGTTAAAGCTGGGGCCTTTTGACCCTTAGGACAGGGTGACTTGCAGAACACGGAGAGCACAAGGGTGTAGAAAATGGATGAATTGAGCTTGACAGAAATGTATCTTGCCCACAGGACCACTGCTGCCCAGAGTGTGGAGAATGCTGTCCAAATATAGCACCTTTTGAATACTGTTTTGCATGCGCAGAATCTTGTGACTGTCGTTTTCCATCACTTCGCTCATTTCTTGATCGAATGTGCCCATCTTCTTCTGTGAGTATGCCAGTGAGTCTGTCATTCAGAATAGATTAGATTTACTGATCCAAAAACAAGGCTGTTATGTTATTGTAGTAGTTCCAATGTTTTTAAACTTTGAAAACTCAAATAAATATTTGTATCAGATACTTTGTAGCTATTATGTAATAACCTAACCAGTACCTATTATTAAGTAAATACAATAATATAGTCAAACATACTTATTTTATGATAATTGCATGCAGTAATTCTATCGTTCGTTCTGTAGTCTCTACAGTGGCCTGCATGGGACTGTGCCTGTACCTGCCAGCCTCCAGAGTGTGAGTCATGCAATTGCCTCTGCTTTGAGATCAAGGTCAGGTAGACCCAGTCCAAGTATTGCATAGAACTGCAAGACGGTCTGTGATTTTATATGGGCCTTAGAAAAAGTGGTGGACTACCATTCACCCAAAATTGTTGTTTCATGTACTAAATGTGTAAAGCAACTGTAAGATATTCTTTAGAGTGCCATGAATGTGTCACTGGAAAACCAACCGTGTTAAGTCAGTTCAAGTACTATATACAGGAAGTGTCAATGCTTCACAAGGTCTTGAAAAGTGGGCTTTGTGTTTCATACAAGTTATAATTATTTTTTGCCTTATTTAACCAATCTGCATTTGAGATTGCCCTGCGACTTGCTGGCCCCAGTCCAGGGTGTATCCCGCCTATGGCCCGAGGTTGCTGGGTTGCTCGAGTCACCCGTGACCCCCAACGGGAACAAGCGACACTGCAGTCCCTACCAGGGATCAGCAGTAGAAAATGAATGAATGCATTTGAGATTACCATGTCTTTAAATGTCACCCAGTTCAAATTTTATATGACAATACAAGGTGTGCTTTGGACGTCTGAGACTGATCATTTAAATATGTTTTTCTTTGAAAAAAATGTATGTGGAAAGTCGTTTATGGTACTGTGAAAAATCAGAATTGTACAAAAATGTGTTTTTCTGTAATAAAATGCTTTTCTGTAATAAAAAGAGAATCGTACTCAGACTGTTGTTTTGTTCTTTAAACATTATGACATTCCTATGCTGTATTTCCTTCGCCATGTTCTTTTGCCTGGAGCTCTGTGTGATTTTTGCCACATTACAAATTTAGGCCACTGCAAAACCAAGACATGATAACAGTGGTTGGTTTTAATGCACAGAAGAACGATCCTTTGACTATGGAACTAGAGGTTGTTCCCTTGTCATGACAAGGATGAACACATTACATAACATGGGGGATTGCTTGGAAAAAAAACAATTTAATTTCGTAGTTTTGCCTGAAGACAACCTGTCAATACAAGTATCCTAGAGAGATCAACATCTTTTAGTTGACGAAAATCCCTATTACCAAAATATACAGTATGTGGGACCAAACCTCCCATATTAAGACACATTTGGGAAAAGTATGAATGCACTGCCCCCTTCTTTAACTGCTACCTAAACGTGGTGGAGGGGTTTGAGTGCTTGAATGATCCCAGGAGCTATGTTGTTGGGGGCAATAAGCCCCTTGTAGGGTCTCCCATGGCAAACTGGTCCTAGGTGACTAGCCAGACTAAGTGCGGTTCACCAAAAACCCCTATGATGACAAAAAAAGGAGAATCGCTACGTCTCCCGGAGTGGCGTTACCGGGGCCCCACCCTGGAGCCAGGCCTGGGGTGGGTGCTCGCAGGCGAGTGCCTGGTGGCCGGGTCTTTGCACATGGGACTCGGCCGGGTATAGCCCGAAAAGGCGACGTGGGATCACCTTCCTGCAGGCCCACCAAACACAGGAAGGACTGTACGGGGTCGATGCAGTGTGTTTTGGGCGGCGGTCAGGGGCAGGTGCCTGGACGACAAAGGCCATGCACACGGTCTCTAGCGCTGGGGACATGGAATGTCACCTTGCTGGCAGGAAAGGAGCCCGAGCTTGTGCGGGAGGTAGAGCATTACCGGCTAGACATAGTCGGCCTCACCTCCACGCACAGCCTGGGTTCTGGATCCATTATCCTCGAGAGAGGCTGGACTCTGCATTTCTCTAGCGTTGCTCGCGGGGAGAGGCGGCAGGCTGGCGTGGGCTTGCTCATAGCCCCGTGGCTCAGCCGCCACGTGTTGGGGTTTACCCCGGTAGACGAGAGGGTCGTGTCCCTGCGCCTTCAAGCCGGGGACAGGTCTCTCACTGTTGTATCGGCCTATGGGCCGAACAGAAGTGCAGAGTACCCGGCCTTCTTGGGGTCCCTGGGAGGGGTACTGGATAGTGCACCGACCGGAGACTCCATTGTTATATAAATATTTAAAAAATAAAATCGTAAAAATAGATCAGCTTCTGTATTTTACTGCTATTAAGTGATGAAATTTCAATATTAAAATTAATTTTTATCAGTTTGATTTTTTACTTTGGAAAATAAAAGAAAGCAAATTAAACTGATAAAAATTAATTTTAATATTGAGATTTCATCACTTAACAGTAAAATACAGAAGCGAATCTATTTTTTCGATTTTATTTTCAAAAATTGACCATCTTGATTGCAAACATGATCATCTTGATTGCAAACATGATCATCTTGATTGCAAACATGATCATCTTGATTGCAAACATGACCATCTTGATTGCAAACATGACCATCTTGATTGCAAACATGACCATCTTGATCGAAAAACCCTATAAAATATTTTAAAGTGAATTAAACTAAATGTTAGTATCATCAAAAAGTTCAAAAAGTGGTTTTCCGTTCCTCACTATTGCTAAAGATCCAGCAAAGCTAGCGGAATTATAGTCACCTTGCCGGGTCCATACGCGGAGTTGCTGCTGGCTAGCTTGTACCCTGCTCAGTAGCTCTTGGCACGCTTTCTTTCTGCTGTCTCCCGCCGGGTATTTTGATGCAAAGGTAGCATGGCGCGTGTCGAAGTGCCGCTTTGTACACAATTGAGAATATTTTGTTTTATCTGCGAGCCAGATGCAATCATCAAAAGAGCCACACCTGGCTCGCGAGCCATAGGTTCCCGACCCCTGACCTACAGTATATGATGCATCTTCATCAACATAACATAATCAATTGATAACGTAAGAAAAAGCTAATTAATGAAGGCAACAACATAATTTGCATGAATGTATCAGATTATGTGGATTGAACAATTACATCAGTTATAACATCCATCCATCCATCTATTGTCTTCTGCTTATGCCAGGGCCTGGTCGCAGGGGCAGCAGCAGCAGAGAGGCCCAGACTTCCTTCTGCACACACACCTCCTCCAGCTCCTCCTGGAGGATCCCAAGGCATTCCCAGGCCAACCGGGAGACATAGTCCCTCCAGTGTGTCCTGGTTCTCCCCCGGGGCCGCCTCCCGGTGGGAAATGCCCGGAACATATCCCGAGGGAGGAGTCCAGGAGGCATCCGAAACAGATGCCCGAGCCACCTCAGCTGGCTCCTCTCAACGTGGATGAGCAGCGGCTTTACTCCAAGCTCCTCCTGTGTGACCGAGCTCCTCACCCTATCTTTAAGGGAGCGCCTGGCCACCCTGCAGAGGAAACTCATTTCGACCGCTTGTATCCGCGATCTCGTCCTTTCGATCATTACCCAAAGCTCATGACCATAGGTGAGAGTACGAATGTAGATTGATCGGTATATCGAGAGTTTTTCCTTTTGGCTCAGCTCCTTCTTCACAACAACAGTCCGATACAGAGACTGTATCACTGCAGCCGCTACACCAATCCGCCTGTCAATCTCATGTTCCGTCCTCACCCGAGATACTTGAACTCCTCCACTTGAGGCAAGGACTTCCCGCCCACCGGAAGGGAGCAAGCCACCTTTTTCCGCTCAAGAACCATGGCCTCGGATTTGGAGGTGCTGATTCTCATCCCGGCCACTTCACACTTGGCTGCAAACCGCTCCAGTGCTCGCTGCAGGTCCCAGTCCGATGAAGTCATCAGGACAACATCATCTGCGAATAGCAGAGATGAGATCCTGTGCCCCCGAACCAGACACCCTTCAGCCCCTGGCTGTGCCTAGAAATTCTGTCCATAAAATCAATGAACAGAACCGGTGACAAAGGGCAGCCCTGGCGGAGTCCAACATGCACCAGGAACAAGTCCGACTTACTACCGGCAATGCGAACACAGCTCCTGCTCATACAGGGACCAGACGACCCTGAGCAAAAGGCCCCGGACCCTGTACTCCCGGAAAAACCCCCACAGGACACTACATGGGACACGGTCGAATGCCTTCTCCAGATCCACAAAGCACATGTGAACTGGTTGGGCAAACTCCCACAAACCCTAAAGCACCCAATGAAGAATATAGAGCTGGTCCAGTGTTTTCCGCGACCAGGATGAAAACCACACTGCTCCTCCTGAATCCGAGGTTGGACTATCAGTCGGATTCTCCTCTCCAGTACCCTGGTGTAGACCTTACCGGGGACGCTGAGGAGTGTAATCCCCCTGTAGTTGGAACACACCCACTGGTCCCCCTTCTTATAAAGGAGTACCACCACCCTAGTCTGCCAGTCGAGGTACCGTCCCAAGCCACCTTGCAATGTTGCAGAGACGTGTCTCAGGAGTCCCACAAGCCAACCAGGCTCGTTAGGAGTACTTCTTCAGTTTGACAGCATCTGGTGTCCACCACCGGGTTTGGGGATTTCTGCCGCGACTGGCACCAGAGACCTTACAATCTGATCTGTTGACAGCTCTGTCCCTCTCTTCACCCGAGTGTCTGAGACAAGCGGCCGCAGGTCAGAGGACATTGCAACTAAGTCGATCATCGACCTTCGGCCTAGGGTGTCCTGGTGCCACGTGCACTGATGGACGCCCTTGTGCTCGAACATGGTTTTTGTTATGGACAAACTGTGACTAGCACAGAAGTCCAATAACAAAACACTGCTCGGGTTCAGATCGGGGGGCCGTTCTTCCCAATCACTCCTCTCCAGGTGTCACTGTCGTAACCCAAGTGGGCGTTGAAGTCCCCGTGCATCGTCCAATATCCCTCCCAGGGACTCAAAGAAGGCCGGATACTCTGCACCGTTATTCGGCCCATAGGGCAACACAACAGTGAGTGACCTGCCCCCGGCTTGAAGGTGTGGCCTTCTCGTTCACTGGGGTGAACCCCTCTCCTTAAACCACCACCTTAACGTGGTGGAGGTGTTTGAGTGCTCGGATGATCCTAGGAGCTATGTTGTTGGGGGCAATAAGACCCTGGTAGGGTCTTAGGCAAACTGGTCCTAGATGACTAGCCTTGGCCAGGTTAAGTGCGGTTCACCTACCCCCTATGATAACAAGACCAGATTAGCTACGTCGCCCAGAGTGGCATTACTGGGGCCCCAACCCGGAGCCAGGCCTGGAGTAGGTGCTCGCAGGCAAGTGCCTGGTCGCCGGGTCCTTGCTTGCGAGTACCTACTCCAGGCCCCCAGGTATAGCCCGAAAAGGCAATGTGGGACCACCTTCCTGCAGGCCCACCACCCCCAGGAAGGACTGTAGGGGGCCAGTGCAGTGTGTTGTGGGCGGTGGTCAGGGGCAGGTGCCTGGACGACCAAGGCCATCCACACAGTCTCTAGCACTGGGGACATGGAATGTCACCTCGCTGGAAGGAGCCCAAGCTTCTGCGGGAAGTCGAGCTTGACCGGCTAGATATAGTCGGCCTCACCTCCAGCTTTGGTTCTAGATCCACTATCTTTGAGAAAGAATGGACTCAGTCATAGCAGATCATTTTAATTGTGATCTGAAAAATATAGCAATCCCAGCCAGTGAGAAAATCTGTCATTACCAGCTGCATCATAACACTACACTATCTATGATTCAAGAAATGTGTGTAACCAACATCTTCGTGGGCACTGTGCCCTATCTATTGTTCATGTAAAGGGTATTTGTGTGTTTCACTGACATCTTAAACACCAACTGCATCATTGACACAGTCCACACTTTGCCTCTCAAAGCTATTCTCGAGTTTCGTCCTTCTGCCAGTCACAGTTCCTTATTTCTCCAGTTAATGTGTGTAGACATGGGTCAAGGTGTCTGTGGAGGACTACACATTCTAATGGGAAGTGTTAAAAAAAATCTCACACACACTTTCTTTTGTGCATTGCAACGTTTATTAATGTTGATGGCTTTGTTTTGTTCGCACATTCTTCTTACATGTACAATACTCTATGCACATGCACATCGGTAAGTATTCATACAGTTTGTATAGTTTGTATCCTGTTTAGTTTATGTATAGGAGAAATGTTATATTTATTTTAAATTGTTTGTTGTTAGACTGTACTGTTAAATGTCTGTACTTATGTAGCACCGTGGCTCTGTGAGGCACGACATTTCGTTCCACTGTATGCACCCGCATGTAGCGGAATGACAATAAAGCACAACTTGACTTGACTTGTTTTGGCGTCCTTGCACACACAAAGTTACCTTTGCATTCAATTCACTTGTCATTGTCTCTACAATGGTTATGGTATAAGGCATTTTGTTATTTTATTAATGTTAGGAATAGTAAAGACAAAATTATTTAATGAGCTTAGTTAGACAGCAGTGCAGATCTGTTGGGAACCCTTGTTCAGGTAGTCCCAGGTAAAAAAATATCGAGTGGGTTTCTTGTCCTAATCCGAGTCCAAGGCATCAGACAATAGAGGAACTAGCAGGTCCTTCTACATCTTTGTATTTCTTGGAGATTTTTATTCCTGGAGACACATGCATACATACAAAGAGGGGGGTCAGACAGACAAAAAACGGAGTCAGCAGAGCTTCATCCAGTCTTCTGTTTCACTTCCCCTCTAAGAGGGAAACAGCTGCCAGACAAGACGACAACTCCATATTTAGAGCATACTCCGTATTCTCAGCTGTTGTATAATGAAGCAATAGATCACTAGAGGGTCTGGTATGTCACAAATAACCCGTAGGGCTAAACTTCAACTACCAACTAATCCAGTGTTTAAAAGGAAAACCAGGGTAAGTAATGGGCTTTGGTTAATAGATCTCAAAATAGGACACTTCGAAATTAAATGTTTACCTACTTCTATATAAAAGGCAGTCTCCAATAAAACATCTTAATTTTCTGAGACCCAGTAAGATCATCTATAGATATTAACTGACACAGATGTGTCTGTCAGGACTATTTAAGACGTTTTATTTCCAGTTCCTTTGAGAGAAGGAGAGCTGATCAAATGTTAGGGCCAGGAGGAGTGGACAAGCGATTGACTGTTTTAAAAGCGTCCGTTCACTCACTGTATATGACTGTAATGACCAGAGCAGTCGGGAAGATGATGATGGCAATTCTGACTGTGTTGCCAAGATAACTCTCCAGCTGCCCATGAAGAGGAAACACTGTGCCCTGTCAAGGAGGGACACACAACAAAGAAATATATTGCTAGAATTGCATCTCAATTTAAACAACAGAGAAACTCTGCTGTGTCACTCCTTGTTCTGAGGGTGATGAAGTTTAACTGACCAGAGTAAGAGAACTGGTTTGAGATATGATACCTTAATTCTAGGTCTCTTGACCTTGCTCAGTACAGGTCCAGTTATGTTGTCCATGAGAACATGAGCAGGTGTTGTAGTGGATTCAGGCAGTGTGGTGAATCTACCACTTAAAGTAACAGGTGACTCAGAGTGATGATTGGGGTGTGCAGGTATAGGAGGTGCTATAAAGGAAACATCTAGAAACATACCACCATGTTAACCACGTTAAGACTATATGCATAGTTTTACTTATCTTGGCTGAAGAACTGTAGTTTGAACCATGACTAAGAGGCAGAATTATCTGTATTTAAAGATCCAACAATGGGTAAGCCCCATAAACAGGAATGCTCCAGCTGTGGTTCTGACCGGTTCTGATGATTAAGTGAACTACATTGATCTGGTCATTGAAGATACCCGGAAGCTGGACCCGGCAGTGGTAGAACCCAGCATCTGACTCTCTAATACCAGACATACTCATGGAGACATCCCCAACACGCAGTCCCGATGCAAATCTGTACCTGGGGGGAGAGGGGTGTAAGAGGTGAGGGGCAGAGGGGATAAGAGTATAGGTAAGATTATAGCTAGTCACAGCTCTCTACAACCGTTTCATCCTATTGTTTCCTCAAGCAAACTCTTTACCTGTGTGAGCTCCGGTGTGTGACAACTTGCCCATTGGTGGAGAGGAGGGTGCGGTGGCATGTTAACAGAGACGGCTGGGCCCCTCTTCCCCAGCACACCTCCAGGCTCGCTTGGGTCCCAGCGTCATACTTGCAGGGTAGAATCACCCCTCTACCCCACACACCCACCACAGTTTCCAGGGAGTCACACACACAATCTGCAGAGAACACACAAATGCACAAACTGGAATTGTCTTCTTTATACTGCAGATCAAAATGTTATCTTATCACACAAAAGATTGATGACATAGACAATCATACTTCTATAGTGTTTCCTACGATTCCCTGATCCAAGTCATCCCACCAGTAAGATATTATCCTAGTCTTCTATGTAACACATACCTGCAGTCAGAGACATGGTAATGAAAAGGCAAAGAGGAAAATGCATGTTCACCAGACAGCAACACATCCAGACCGATACACTGTTAAGTGAAACTACACTTCCCCTTTTCTGCACAGATTATTTATACCGAACAGAAAGATGACAGGACATATAGTCTGGGACAGGCTGTAATTTAGGCACACAATGGGATATACACAAATTCAATATTCTAGTAATATATCAGTTGAGGCTGATCTATTTTTGAGAGAAAAGATCAAACAAAAAAAGTAATTAATTGATTTCATTCAACCTTAAGAAAATATGTATAATATGTATTTTTCTCTGGAGGAGAAAAAAAATCTGTTGTTCCAAAAAATAGGACTTTTAATGATGGGCTCTGTATACATTTATTCTGCTGTGAACCCCTATACTAGCCCATACTACAAGGATTTGATTTTACATTGCTTAGGTCCTCAGCTTGAAGTAAAACCATCAAGCTCCCACCCCAACCTCTTAAGCTTGAAGCAAAAGCCCCAATGGATCTAGATGTTACTGCATTTGGGCACCTCGCTCATTCTAATGATTTTATTCTACAAGTGCACAGTTCCTGTGATGCAGTTGTTGAATAAATGTCAGGGAAAAAATGATTCCTATAATTATAGATAGGGGCAATTTCCCACAAAGATGTCAGTGACGCACACATATTTCTGGAATTTTAGTGCAGTGCCCTTGATGCAGCTGGTGATGAGTTCTATTCAGTGGATTTGGTAGCCATATTTCTCAGATCACAATTGAAATTCTGTAATCTCTAAGCACTTGTAAAACCTCCACATCTTTTCTAGGCAAATTGCCAATGCAGTAGTACTCAATATTCATGCTGCTGCCACTGCCAAGGACAGGAGCAGACTAGAGCGCATCATCCGTGCCGCCGAAAAGGTGGTACCCTGCAACCTGCCATCCCTAGAGGACCTGCACACCTCGAGGTCCTTGGGGCGAGTGAAGAAGATAGTTGCCGACTCCTCCCACCCTGGACACTGTCGTGCTTCCCCCCCTGGGGGAGGTATTACAGTTTGCGCGCTATCCTCTGGTTATACCATTTTCCCCTTCTACTGAACATTAGTTTATGATTTAGTTCACTATTGTCTAGTGACTAGACAATATCTTAACAGGCGACTAGACTCTGGTCTGCCTGTTAACTAACTAGTCTGCTCGTTCGTTACTTGTTACTGTTCGTTACTATTCACAAGTTTTCTCTCTCTCCCCAGGAAGTGAGTTCTGTCCTGGATGCTGCCCTGGTGATGACTCCACCTCAGGTGCCCGGCCTCATCTCGTAACCTGATCTGTGGACTCGGGTGCTTCTCAACTGTCGGGAAGTAGTTCCTTCTCTGTAGTTCTTTATCAACAGTCCATCTGCATATGATTTTAGCAGGTGGACAAATGGACACGCGCCAGTCCTGAACCATCTACAGCCTGTCCGTCCTTGGGGGTAAGATCTCTCCTGTTGTTCTCCTCGAGGTTTCTACTTTTTCCCCACAGGGTTTTTGTAGTTTTTCCTTGCCAAGAAGAAGGGGCTAAGGACAGGGGGTGTTCTGGGATGGTTGTCCATTTAATGAAGTCATTTGGACATTGTTTATTGTTTACCTTGCTTTGCTGTTTATATATATATATATCAGCAAAGCATATATGTTCTATGTTTGCACTTCCTTGCCACAGTAAATTCTGTGCTTGTGTATCTTGCATGGCGAATAAAAACCGATTCTGATTCTGATAAGAATTATTATTTCATGTCAAAATACTTATCCAAACAACGTCAATCTCTGCACTGCTCTCAGTTGGGTCCAGTTCTGTAGTTGAGTGTGGAAAACTAAACCCACAAAAACTGGTACACACGTACACAGATCATCTTGGTCAGATGAGCCAACATTTACAAATTAATTTGTGAAGATTTGAAGTACAATGAGGAATTCACAAAAATGAAGGTGCTACACTTCTGTAAACCATACCAGGCTTTATTTAATGAATAAATACATAAACAAATACTTAAACATAGTCATACTGATACATTGGAATGCTTATTTAGGACCTGTCTTCACTTAATGAATAAATAAAGGACATAAATAGTCAAATGAATACCTTGGAATGCTCATCTAGGGATATGTCAGAAGTTTCAGAAGTCCAAAACCACTACTCATCTTTTGCTTTCAATGTTAAGTGTTGTACAGAATAATCTATTATAGTAAGGTAAACAGACCTATGTACTATACTACATCCTCCATGCTAACTCAGCTCTCATTAGTTCTTATACTGAACACATTATGCTCTGGAACTTAAGATTTTGGGAGGACACTGGAGGGAGATACTTGGTTTAAGGTTCAAATACAGAGTCTCTACTTAGGACCTAAATAAAGAGAGCAAAGACAAGTCACAATCCATGGCTAGATGGACTTTTTCACAAACATAGTAAATCTACGTCGGCTACTTTGGTTTCTTCCTTCTTGTCTGAGGTCAGGCTTCCTATTGGAGAAAGGTACTAAGGTAAGCAGGCTGACAAGCTTTGTGGAGACAGTAGTGGCTAGCCCCGGGATTCCAGCGACCTGTTAGGAAACATTTTTAGTTTATGCAAAGGTTGTCTGTTTGTGTAAATGAGCACAAGCTTTGAATGCACTTGCGTACATACAGTATGTGCATGTATGGTTTGGTGTCAGTGTAGCTTCTCTCACGAGTAGCTTGTGTGCTGCTGGCGTCTCCTGGCGCTCCTCATCTTTTCAAAGCGGGCTTCCATCTCCTCCAGAACCTTGGGTGTGTACCTAACTACCAGCTTCACCGAGCCCTGCGCAGCCTTCAGCAACTCCACTGCCTTCTCATGGTGCTCCCCTTCCACACTCTGAACACATACACAACACAGGAAAAGGTTGACGCATAAATAAAGTAATTATTGTTGCAGTTTCAAATTCCAATAGATTCTGAATCCACACTTGTAAAACTGATTATCATCTCAACCTAACTTGGTGCATATTATGACGTTCTTCTGAAGCTGAGCCCACATTACACTAGTCCAAAGCCAATTAGGTAACAATTTGGGGTCGGGCAGAGTTGATGTAGTTCAGAGAAGCTGCATTGCTGTAATTGTGTGTGTGAAATGAACCTTGCCACTCCTAATACCTCAATCCTTAAAGGACGTTTTTAATTTCCAATAAAAATGTTGTTGGCGATACTACAGTCAAACAGGAACTACTGAGGGAGATATACTTTATATATATATATATACAAAGAGAATGAAAGTCTGTAAATGTTCTACTCCCTATTTTCCATTGATATAAACATTCTTTTTAATCATGCAATGTAGGTACACCATCTTGGCTAGTGAATCAGACGTGATTACTCTTCACTCCTCATACCACTCCGTTGACAGACAGCAGCTGGTCACCCCTCTTCAGCCCGCCCTGTCTGTCGGCCACGCCCCCAGGGATAACTCTAGAGATGTAGATGGGCGAGTTCTGTTCCTTGCCGCCCATAATATTGAAGCCCAATCCTTCCTCTGTTTTTGGGAGCTCCACCACTCGTGGGTGGGCATGGCCTTCGCTGGCTGCAAATGCGGCCACCGTTGCCTGTTGCAGACAATAAATGGAGCAGCGGTAAATGTCAATATTTATTTCAAAGTCATATATTTACATGTGATTTTTGATTTTCTGCTTCATTAATAAAATTTATGTAAATGAAAATTGAGCGTGTGTGCTGTCAATACCTTGGCCGTTGCCTGGGCCCGAACTTCGGGCCCTCCTACAATGTCGAGAGTGTCATACAGCTGTTCATACACCTGACAGACAGCAGAAAATAGTCAGTGAAGGAAAGGCTAAAGCAGTTAATTACCAGCACTGCAAAGATGTAGGGCCATGTTAGAACAGTATGGAAACAGTATATTGCTTTCTCTTTTCCTTGAAGTTATCTCTGATCTGATCAATGATGACGTTGCAATACCCAATGAAACAGTTGAGTGTAATCCCAAAATGAATTGATATAGTATGAAGGATACAGAGGAGTTGGAAAAAGGACACAACGGCAAAGAACAAGTAGCAAGAACTGACATGCAGCAGTCAGTTAGGTTGGTTGGTTTAGGATGGTTGAGGGGCAGTTCTATGGGCATATGTGAAGCCATCTGTGACATTGGTTGTAAAAAGGGTATACAAATAAATTTTTAATTGATTTTCAGCACAAAGGTTGTCTTTCACACACAAAATGAAGGGTGTGAGTCATAATGGATTTGCGGTCTTTTAAGTGAGTGAGGTAAGTTGGAGCTTCTTGTCCAGACTTGACAAAAACATAAGTAACATTTTTTTATTGTTTCAACCGATGGCTTCAGTGTCCACAGATTAATCTTAGGACAAACAAGAGCGATATTGGTCGACAGAGGATGGGTGTGACGGTCTGATAAAGTCAGAAGTGAGGTACAGCGTAAAGTGGACATAATTGCAGCATAATTGCTTTTACATGTTGCTTCTTTCCAACAAAATGCCTTTATTTCATTCAAGGAGCATTTTACAATGCAAACATACTGAAAAGCTCTGCACAGATGGACACAAAAAATAAATGAAAAAACATTTGGACTAAGGGTAACATGTGAGGACCTGTAGACATTACTGGAGTTATTCTTTGCTTCAACTAACAGTACACCATTAGACATAATTCGCCTTGTTGCCACCGTTCCCCGTTGAAAGGGTGCATAGTTATGATGGAAGTTTGCTTAGCAACATTGTTCACAGAAATTAGTCATACCTCTCTGATAGCGGCACAGAACTTGCTTTGCAGGACTCTCTGCAAGGCTTGGAGTTTGGGAGGTGGCAGCTCCCCGCTCCTCTGCAGTCGGTCCAGAAGCTCTATCACCCGACAAACGTCTGAAAAAGAAGTGCAAGCGGTGAAAAGTCTGTATAGAGGTGGCATATTCATCAACATTGTTTCTATCATGCAATTTGTTTAACTGCTGAATGGAGTTATTTAGAAAAATACATATTACTCCCCTACACGTGCCTTAATATCACTGTAATATCACCTGTTTGAAGGTGATATTACAGTGAGGGTTTGTGTATAATTGGCCAGGTTCATGTGTAACTTCAAACATAAGGAATCCCTAAAATAGTTATTAAAGACAAATACCTTTCCCACAACCCCTCCTTGAACCGCCACCTTAACGTGGTGGAGGGGTTTGAGTGCTTGAATGATCCCAGGAGCTATGTTGTCGGGGGCAATAAGCCCCTGGTAGGGTCTCCCATGGCAAACTGGTCCTAGGTGACTAGCCAGACTAAGTGCGGTTCACCAAAAACCCCTATGATGACCAAACTAAAGAGAATCACTACATCGCCCGGAGTGGCATTACCAGGCCACCACTCTGGAGCCAGGCCTGGGGTGGGTGCTCGCAGGCGAGCGCCTGTTGGCCGGGTCTTTGCCCATGGTACCCGGCCGGGTATAGCCCGTAAAGGCGACGTGGGATCACCCTCCTGCAGGCCCACCACCCACAGGAAGGACCGTAGGGTGCCGGTGCAGTGTGTTTTGGTCGGCGGTCAGGGGCAGGTGCGTGGACGACCGAGGCCATGCAAACGGTCTCTAGCGCTGGGGACATGGAATGTCATCTCGCTGGCAGGAAAGGAGCCGGAGCTTGTGCGGGAGGTAGAACATTACCAGCTAGATATAGTCGGCCTCAACTCCACGCACAGCTGGGTTTCGGATCCATTATTCTTGAGAGAGGCTGGACTCTACTTTTTTTCTGGCGTTGCTCGTGGGGAGAGGAGGCGGGCTGGCGTGGGCTTGATCATAGCCCCGTGGCTCAGCAGCCACGTGTTGGAGTTTACCCCAGTGAAAGAGAGGGTCACGTCCCTGCGCCATCAAGCCGGGTACAGGTCTCTCACTGTTGTAACGGCCTATGGGCCAAACAGCAGTGCAGAGTACCCGGTTTTCTTGGGGTCCCTGGGAGGGATACAGGACAGTGCACTGACCTGGGACTCCATTGTTCTGCTGTGGGACTTCAACGCCCACGTGACAATGACAGTTACACCTGGAGAGGTGTGATTTGGGAGGAACGGTCCCCCGATCTGAACCCGAGTTGTGTTTTGCTGTTGGACTTCTGTGCTATTTACAGTTTGTCCATAACGAAAAC
>BROE01000018.1:13171505-13326539 GCA_036571765.1 Plecoglossus altivelis
GTAGGGATGCTGTCAAACTGAAGAAGGAGTCCTATCGAGCCTGGTTTGCTTGTGGGACTCCGGAGACGGTTGACGGGTATCGGCAGGCTCACGCGGTTGCAGAGGGAAAAACTCGGGTCTGGGAGGAATTCGGGGAGGCCATGGAGAAGGACTACCGGACGGCCGCAAGGAAATTCTGGCAAAACCGTTCGCGCGACTCGGGGGGAGAAGCGGTTCTTCAACAACACCGTGTACGGTGCGGGGGGGGAGCTGCTGACCTCAACTGGGGACATTGTTGGATGGTGGAAGGATTACTTTGAGGATCTCCTCAAATCCTGCCGTCACGTCTTCCGAGGAGGAAGCAGAGGCTGAGGACCCGGAGTGCACTCGTCAATCACGCCGTGCGGAGGTACCGAGGTGTCGGTGGGCTACTCGGTGGCAAAGCCCCGGGGGGTAGATGAGATCCGCCTCGAGTATCTTAAGTCTCTGGAAGTTGTGGGGCTGTCGTGGCTGACACGTCTCTTCAACTTTGCGTGGCGCCTTGGGACGGGGCCGCTGGACTGGCAGACCGGGGTGGTGGTACCCTTTATAAGAAGGGGGACCGGAGGGTGGGTTCCAACTACAGGGGGATCACACTCCTCAGCCTCGCTGGTAAGGTCTATGCCAGGGTACTGGAGAGTAGAATCCGTCCGATAGTCGATCCTCGGATTCAGGAAGAGCATTGTGGGTTTCGTCCTGGCCGGGGAACACTGGACCAGCTCTACACCCTTCATCGGGTGCTTGAGGGGTCATGGGAGTTTGCCCAACCAATTCACATGTGCTTTGTGGAGAAGGCGTTCGACCGTGTCCTCGTGGTGCCCTTTGGGGGGTTTGCCGGGAGTACGGGGTCCGGGGCCCTTTGCTCAGGGCCGTCTGGTCCCTGTATGACCGGAGCAGGAGCTGTGTTCGCATCGCCGGTAGTAAGTCGGACCTGTTCTCGGTGCATGTTGGACTCCGCCAGGGCTGCCCTTTGTCACCGGTTCTGTTCATTGTTTTCATGGACAGAATTTCTAGGCACAGCCTCAGGATTTCATCTCCGCTATTTGCAGATGATGTTGTCCTGATGGCTCCATCGGACCGGGACCTACAGCATGCACTACAGCGGTTTGCAGCCGAGTGTGAAGCGGCCGGGATGGGAATCAGCACCTCAAAATCTGAGGCCATGGTTCTCGACCGGAAGAAGGTGGCTTGCTCCCTCCGGGTGGGTGGGGAGCCCTTGCTTCAAGTGGAGGAGTTCAAGTATATCGGGGTCTTGTTCACGAGTGAGGGAAGGACGGAACGTGAGATTGACAGGCGGATCGGTGCAGCGGCCGCAGTGATGCGCTCTCTGTACCGGTCCGTCGTGGTGAAGAAGGAGCTGAGCAAAAGCGGAAGGCAAAGCTCTCAATTTACCGGTCGATCTACGTTCCTACTCTCACCTATGGTCATGAACTTTGGGCAATGACAGAAAGGACGAGATCGCGGACACAAACGGTCGAAATGAGTTTTCTCCGCAGGGTGGCTGGGCGCTCCCTTAGAGATAAGGTGAGGAGCTCGGTCACACGGGAGGAGCTCGGAGTAGAGCCGCTGCTCCTCCACGTCGAGAGGAGCCAGCTGAGGTGGCTCGGGCATCTGTTTCGGATGCCTCCTGTACGCCTCCCTCGGGAGGTGTTCAGGGCATGTCCTACCGGGAGGCGGCCCCGGGGAAGACCCAGGACACACTGGAGGGACTATGTCTCCCGGCTGGCCTGGTAACGCCTCGGGATCCCCCCGAAGGAGCTGGAGGTGCTGTGCGTGGAGAAGGAAGTCTGGGCCTCCCTGCTCAGACTGCTGCCCCCGCGACCCGGCCCCGGATAAGCGGAAGAAAATGGATGGATGGATGGACCTTTCCCACAAGCTTTCACCTGAAAGCATTTCCTATATGGATGGACTGAGACCGAAATATGAATCTTTAGTTACTCTTTCAACACATCAACTAGGGGTGCAAATCCCTTAAAAGCCTTTGCTTGCTTAGTAGTTTGAATCACCCTCTAGATTTGACATTACTTAAATCTGATTTTGGAGTACTATTATTACAAACGTATTTCCATTAGGATCAATTTGGATTGTAGTTTGGTAGATTCATTGAAAATAGAACATTGATGCATCTCTTGATACTAGCTGTCAGTTTTTATTTGTATGATATTGAATGAAGAGCACTGTGGAAGTGCGTTAGGGTCTAAGCTGAGGTAGACATTGTGGGCCGGTGTTGTGCCACCTGATGCACGGTTGCCACCAGAAGCGCCCCCTCGGCAGGAGCGCACACCACCTGCTTGAAACAGAAAGTAAAAACTTTGTCCTGCTACCGCAATGGAGGAGAGACAGATATCCGACTTAAAATTTTGTTACAGAATTTAAGAGATGAATGTCAGTTATTTGCGTAAATAACAGGTGTTCTTCTCAACCAAAAATCCATAAAACTCGTCATTCAACCCCCATCGTAACGAATGCTAACCAACATTCTTGCTCCAGGACATCGCATTCGGAGGAAATACAGTGAGAATAAAGTATTTGATCGTTGCTGATTTTGTTGGTTTGCCCACTAATAAAGACATGATCATTCTATTCTTTTAAAGGTGAATGTATTCTAACATGGAGACAGAATATAAAGATGAAAATCCAGAAAATAACTTTAAAGTATATATTTTAATTGATTTGTATTTCATGAGAGAAAAAAAGTATTTGATCCCTCTAGCCAAAAGCACTTAATACTCGGTGGCAAATCCTTTGTCTGCGAGCACAGCGGACAGACATTTGTTGTAGCTAACCACAAGGTTAGCACACATATCAGGGAGAATTTTGGCCCACTCTTCTTTGCAGATCCTCCCAAAATAATTAAGGTTGGTGGGCTGTCGCTTGACAACTCGGATCTTCAGCTCCCTCCATACATTTTTGATTGGATTGAGGTCCAGAGACTGGCTGGGCCGCTCCATGACCTTAATGTGGTTCTTCTTGAGCCATTCCTTTGTTCCCTTTGCTGTATGCTTTGGGTCGTTGTCATATTGGAAGACCCAACCACGGCCCATTTTCAACTTCCTGGCAGAGGGGAGGAGGTTGTCCCTCAGGACTGCACGGTACATGGCTCCATCCATCTTCCCAGTGATGCGGTAAAGTAACCCTGTGCCCTTGGCAGAGAAACACCCCCAAAACATAATGTTTCCACCTCCATGCTTGACGGTGGGCAGTGTTCCTGGGGACATAGGCAGCTTTTTTCTTCCTCCACACATGAGTAGACTTTAGGCCAAAAAGCTCAACTCCCACTGTATGGTTGCAGGCCGATTTCTCTCAGTTCTCATGATCATTGCCACCCCACGAGGTAAAATCTCCTGTGGATCACCAGACCGTGGTCTATTGATGGTCATGTTATACTTCTAAAAATTTTCTCTATTGCACCAATGGTTGTTTCTTTAATACCCAGCATCTTGCTAATGTTTTTGTAGCCAATTCCAGATTTGTGCAGGTCAATAATCCTGTCTCTGAGGTCCCCTAGAGAGTTCTTTGTCTTGATATTATAGAGGTCTTACCCATGTTGGAGAGTTTGGAATCTGTCTGTTCTAATTCTAATGATGGGTTGTTATCAGGCTTCCACAGAGCTTAATAACAACTCATTCATTAGACTCAGGTGTGCTGGAGCAGGGAAACATCAAAAACCTGCAGGACAGCGGTCCTCAAGGACCGGAGTTCGACACCTATGATGTAGACGTTCAAACAGTGATTTTAATGCACTTTGCCTGCACGTAGGGTGCACTAGTCAGACGGTTGGAAAACAACAGCTTCTGATCCCGAATATCAGCCGTTTTGAAAACAAACAAACACTCCCCCTACAATGGGAGTGCATTGCATGGCAGGCTTGTATTCCTTCTCACCACGAAAGGATCATGCATGAAACTTACTCTAGTTACTCATGCCATGCCAGTCTCCTCAGTGTAGAGTAAGACTTTTTTGATGCTGGGATTTACAGAACTGACAATGGAAGGGGGTGCCTCTCATGGCAGGCTTGTATTTATTATTGCCACGAAATGCACCCCCTGCTAACTCTGACTAAGAAAGAGTACCAAGCCTAAAACTTAGTCTGGTTACTCATGCCAGTCCCCTCGGAGTATTGTGAGAAGCATTTGATGCTAGGATATACAGAACTGACAATAGAAGGGGGTTTCTTTTGTGGCAGGTTTGTTGCATTCATTATTGCCATCAGAAGCTGTTGTTTTCCACCCGTCTGACTAGCCCACCCTACACGCAGGCAAAGTGCATTAAAATAGCAGTCCTTTGAACCTGTACATGAATAAAAAGAGCCATGTGAAAATACTTTGAACCTGCTAAATAAAATACAATTCTTTCGTAAATTGCAGCTGGGGTACATTTCCTCCTAATGCGATGTCCTGGAGCAAGAATGTTGGTTTAAGTCATGATAATGGTTAAATGATGAGTTAAGGATTTTGAGTTGAGAACACCTGTTATTTACGCAAATAACCGACATGAATCTCTTGAATTCTGTTATTTTAAAAAAGTATTTAGTGGGATATCTGTCTCTCCAACGTTTAGTGGCGATAACAAGACGAAATCCTTCACTTTGTTTCAAGCAGGTGATGCGCGCCGAGGGGGTGCTTCTGGTGGCTGACGTGCATCGGGTGGCTCAACACCGGACATATGCAGCTAACTGATTTGTATCATCGAATTTCAAAAAGTCATATTGACACGGTTGCAAACTATATTGCACAACCTCTAAAATACGTAAGCTTCTCGCCCTGTACAAAGCAGAGGGCATATATAATAAAGATACTCGTCGTACTATTACACATTATTTGACGTCGAGGCAGGAGGTTTACTTTAAACTAAAGTAGCAGTGTATAAAAACATGACCGAACACAATTTGCGATTGTGTCCTTCGAATTGCTAATCCGCAAGGGTCGCGTTACCGATAGAGGAGGCACCAAAAAAAGTATATATCACTTACACGTAAGATATGCCTCCATAAAGCTATGTAAATATGACCTTAAACATTAGTCGCGTTGTGTACTTTGCAAACTATATTTTACCCCTTTCTAGGCAGAGTGGTTCTGTCATCGTCGCCATGTCTGTTTCCTTCCCAGAGTGATAATAAGATGACATCATTGAGGCCCCGTGTCTGGCACTGCGGTGAAGGGTTGGACGTTTCACCAGCCGGTCAGGATTGGTGAACGAAGAGCTGCTAGAGGGTTTTCTTTTAACGATCTGTTATCGGTCAATTATAACGAGAACGCCAAATTTCTCAATGGATAAAACGTCAAGTTGCAACTGCTGTGTTTCGTCTGTTAGCTTACAAGAAGCGCTTGAATCTCAAGCTGGTTGCGACTAAAGTAAAAACCGACTGCGACTTGCTACGTAACAAAAATAAAAGGATTTGATTCGTCCGGGTTAATGAACTCGCGCTTCTCATTTTCATGGTTACTGATCTGAACCGCAACACTTGCAATCTCAGAAATGATAATACTACGCATGATTTTAAATTATAAAAAAAAAATCCAATTTATTTGACAGAATAAAGATCAACATAACGAATTCTATTCAGATCAACAGAACAAATTCCACTCCATGCTACTTTACTGGAAAAAAGAAGCAATGTTCCTTTCATTTTAAAGAATTGTGTACTTCCATGTCACGGAATATGAGCCTCATTATGTGACAGATGATATTGTGGTAGACATGAAGGCTTCCTAAGAAAGGCCTTGCATGATAAAATATGGCTAAAGCCTCACAGAATCAAAGTTCTCCACATCGGTTAGATGGAAAAGAACTTTTTTTTTCAATTTAGCCCCCCCCACCACACACACACACACACAAAAGGCAACCAAGATTAAATAGAAATTTACACCATTTAACCAATTGACTAATCAAAACGGGATGCATTGGGTGGGACAATCTATGTTGATCTTTCCAGGCTATCAGTTAGACAACAAATTCACAAAGCAGTAAATGGTCATACCACAGCTGGTTTTGAGCAAGTCTGAAAAATGGACCGTGGGCTCTCCTAGCTTTCTAATGAGCAGTGTAATTGCTTTAGGAAACCTTGGTTTTATGCGCAAAATAAGGTCAAGAAAGGGATCCTGTCTAACTTTGAAATGGCCTATACATTCCTATGCCTAGACTGCCTCAGTGGTTGTTACACTATCGAAGCATCGATCCAAAATTGTATCATTCCAAGAAAAAAAGGGGGGAAATTACAGCTCAAAACAAAATACAATAAAAAGACATGGCAAAGCCAACCAGGCTCTTAGTATTCATCTGCAGGGGGCTCAATCTTGTAGCCATTCTCATTGGAGACGTAGCCTTCACCTGACTGCACAGACTCTTGGTCCATCATCATACCATCTTGGCTGTTGTCTTCTAGCTGGGGTGGCGCCTCACCCTCCTCACCATTGCCCATGCCATCCTGGGAACCCATGTCATCTCTCTGAATGAGAGAGGCATGCCTATCCTCCCTGCGTTCCCCACCTCCCCTCTCCCTGTCTCCGCGGTCTCTCTTGTGCTCCCTGTCTCGTTCCCTATCCCCCCTGCGCCGTTCTCGGTCACGATCGCGGTCCTTGTCCCTGTGACTGCGCCTCTTGTCGCGGTCTCGGTCCCTCTCTCTGTCCCGCTCCCTCCCGCGCTCTTCGCCCAACTCGCCCCCCTCCTCACCACCGCTAGGATCCTCTGGCATCCTGTCCCCTCCCTCACCCATCATGCCATCTCCCAGCCCCATGGCCATTTCCTCCCCATCTCCACCCTTGGGCCTCTCCCTGTCCCTCTTTCGCTCTCTGCTGCGGCTCCTTCTCTTCCTGTCCCTGTCACGGCTCCTTTCCCTGCTACGGCTGTCATCTCCTGCCCCCCCACGCTCCCTCTCTCTATCCCTACGCCTGCTGCTGCCTCCACTGCCATCTTCCACAGGACCCCCTAAGCCTATAGCAGGGACTCTCTCTCTGGAGCGGGAACTGCGGCCACCACGGCGGCGCTCTCGAGAGCGGGACCTACGCCTCTCGCCCCGATCCTTGTCCCTTTCACGCTCACGGCTGCGCTCTCTTCGGTCACCGACCCCACGCTCGCGCTCTCGTTCCCTGAGATGGAGAGAAAAGGGCAAGAGTTTATCACCTCCCTAGCCTCTTATCTGTTTGCAAAATTGCTCAATGCTTATTTCCCAAGTGAGGCCTATTTTTAAATAATAGGCCAAGTTCAATTTAACGTGTCTTCGATGTCCTGCGTCCCTCTGAAAAAGAGCCTGAAATGATTTGACAAGAGCACAGGAATCCACACTTTCACTTATACAATCATGTCAGAAGTCATTGTCCGAAGCAAGGGCTCAGAGTTTCACTGGGAACATGGGTGTCATTGTTTTTCCAAGCAGTTCCAACGAGTCACTGCTCACCCTCCGATAGGACGGTCGTCATATCGAGAGGCATCGTCTCGTCCAGAGTGCTTGATGTTGACATCAGCCCCGCCTCTCCTGGTGCCACCCAGTCCACCGCCTAATAGATGAAGAAACATTGCAAAGAGATCATAATCAACAGCTATGACAACCCAATTTATATTACGAGACAGTTATGTTTCCATCTAGGTGTGCCAGATTAATTAATATTCCAGCCCAGCAGATCTATCCCATCTCAGCCTTATTCACCTCCCCATACTCACCTAGCCTGCGAGGGTGCCATCCCTTCACAGTGCGGCCCCTCTCCACATCCACCAGCACCCTCCTGCCGTCAATCTTCTTCCCATCTGCGTGTTTGTAGGCAGCTAGAGGGAGGGAGGGGGGAGAATAAAGTGACTTTGTGGCTTTTTGTGTCCCGGTGGCCAAGGAAGCAAGACTCCATGATTATACTGACCAGGAGCAGGTGAAGGCCCAGCGAGCAGCTCTCTGGGTGAAAAAAAGCAGCTGGAAGGCACTTAACAGACCACCTCTGCCCACACCCAGAGGGTCTGGTACTACATTAGACTTACGCTTGGTATTGAAATAGGATGATAGTCTGGGGGGGGGGGGTGTTATAACTGCCCTCCTTCATCCAAAAAATGCCAAAAGATGACTTACACCCCTGTAGATAATTTCAGTCAACTTCAAATGGAGCCACAATAAAAAGGTGATGGAGCATAGCATCTGTAAGCGCTCAATTAATCTTACATGAACAGCATTTATTATCTAATTAAACAATAACGATACACTGGGGAGAATTACCCCCAGGGTATTATTATGTTGGACCATGACATTAAATCAGTAACATTCGATTCCTCGTTGTCTTCAAACATGTAAATGGATCTGGGGAAAATGAGGCCCATCTTACTTCCTGTGGATAACCTGCCGGCCTGGTTTCAGCGCACAATGAATGACCAAGCAACGTAGTAAAATCTAAAATTGACATGACCCAAGCCACACTATCCTCTTGACCAGTTAACTCTGAGGATTAAATTGAGATTCACAGTAAACATAATTGCATGTTACACAACACTATATGGGTTTTAACACCAATATAATAAATGTTTAATCGACTTAAAATTACATGGGTTTAATACATTTGGTAATTGCAGTTACCACTGACATTGTTTGTGAACATTGTAAAATTGATAGTAGGCCCTTCTGTACAGACCTACACGCAGGAATTTGCAAACAACTTTGAATTGATTGACTTAGGCAGCCAAAGGTCACCTAAAAACTTGATTAACCTTTACGCATACTTTTGAATGTAAGCCAGGGAATCTGCCATCTACATTTACCCACAATATTGCATTGCAAATGTCCTTGCAACCCCAACAGACATATTTCTCAGTCCATATTTGGGCCCTAACAAACAAAGTGAATGGGCTTTCCTAGTTCTAGGTAGAGATACACCCACATGTGCAGCTGCCATGCATGTTTACTGATGCGTTCCAAACTGCACCAGTCCTCTTACCACGACGAACTACTGGAAGCAACAGGCAGCCCCATCACTCACCAGCGCATGTCTCGCATCAATTAGGCGAAATTTTGGAATTCGACAAGACATTAAATGGCTAATGAACATGCTGCAGATGCTTAGGTATGGTATGTGCAGCAACGCGATCTGGGTTTCTAACGCCACACTTGCTGCCTTTAACACCACACCCACCCCTCCTGGTTAAACCAGAAATAAAACACTACTCACGTGTTGGGTTTTACAGTAAGTTCAAATTTACTTGATAAAAGCCAGGGTACAGGGACTTGCATAACTAGCATGACGTCACACACAAACTTCGCCTGTAATACATGCTTCTACTGAAGAATTGGGTAGAAACTGGGCTGCCTTACTTACAACCCTCGTGTTTGAAGTTCAAATGTCATTTAGTTTCCGTTCTATGGGAAGTCTTCGTCCACCTGCATATGTTTTACCTTAGAACTACCTTACCACCGCCTGGATACGCCAGCAGTTTGGGGAGTTCCCATCCGGAGCTTATGGCTTCCAATTGCCAGTCAATACTGGAGTCTCCTTCTGCCCATGCCAGATTCCCACCAGTCACTGCCTTCAGTCTGAATCTAAAACTCTCACACACACCCCTTTCTGCACAGATACAGTCTTGGGATCCATCTCTCACGACCGGAGAAATCAGTGAGCTCACTGGTCTGCTCAGCAGCGGTCTTCCAGGAAACCCAGCAGGACTGGCCTTAATGCTACCTTCGCATTACCAATTAGCGGGCCTTACCCGAACCCCTCACTTGTATTTCCAATCAAAGGGTCTTACCAGAACCCTTCCATTAAACAGCATAAGGGCCTTACCGGTACCCCCTTCTTCTATAAAGTCGATGAAACTATCACAACACTGGGGGCCTTACCATAACCCCCCATATTCTGGACTCGCTAGGAAGCCTCTGTCCATTAAAATAGCAGGGCCTTACCAAAACCCCTCACTCCTAACCAGATGTTTGTCTTACCCAAAACCTTCACATTCTCTGTATAAAGCCTCGAGAAATCTCTCAGGGGTCACATTACCACAACCCCTGAACATCTCAAAACAAGATTCTAGATATAAATCTAAACCAAAGGTATGTGAAAATGACATGTGTAGTGTATCCTCAAATATGTGCATGACTAAATTAATGTTTCCTTTTCCAGGACTTTCCCAGGTCAGTTGCCCAGCCGTTTCGATATGTAGGTAATATAACTGCCACCTCCTCTATCCTTTCAACTTATGGATACGGGTGCAACTCTGCCTTGACAATCTGCTCCTATTTAATCAATCATGTAGTGGGTAAATGTATGAATATGTGGTCTACCAAGATAGTTCAGTCCCCTCGTATGCCTATTATATCAAAGCCAGCTCAGACTCAAGGTTAGCTAACCTTGAAAAATGCTAGTGAATCTGTGTCTTCCACATATGTATGTAAGGAAAATAAATACATCAGAGGTGGCTTTAATACAAAAGGTGCACACACTGGACACTAATTAGATTATAATGTCCTTGGATGTATTCAATGGTTAAAGCTCAAAAGCCTCGTTCTTTTCCAATGTGAGACACAGTCACGAAACAAGCTTTAAAAAAATAATAATAAATAAAAAATAAAAAAAGAACTTCGCCCATTGAACATGGCTCCTCTTCCCTACATAGGAGATGGAGGGTGGAAAGAAATCTTACCCATCATACAAACCCATTATACCAACCATATACTGAGCTGTGGTAGTAGGGTGTTGATGTATCATAACCATCATCATCTGCAAGCCAGCTCTGGCCAATAGCCATCACAGATAGGCGGCTGCAGTGGCAATGAGAACAACACACAGTTAATACACTGCATAGCCCGACATACCCCTCAAACTTAAACCCTCACCCGAGTCATAGTTTCCAAAGGGGTGGGAAGCCCTGGTCTGGGAGAAGCCAGCTACTACCTGGTTGGTCATATGGATATGAACATCCCAGAACCAACTATCACCCAAAAAGTGTTATCACAGGAAAAAGCCACCACTACATCCTGTTGCTACATTTGTATTATTAGGAAAGTAAACTGGCTGCTTGCCCATGGTCCTTGAAATGCTGGTTCACCACGACCAGGGTTGAACACCACAGAGGAAAGCTCTAACGACCTAACATAACAGAAAAAGTAAGTTTATGAGAGCCCAACTTAACCTTACTATTCTGAATAGGCGTCTGTCAAGGCTTGATGAGCATTGCATGACCTCCAGCTTACCATGGTGATCCAAACAGGAACACGCGCCCTCACTATACCCTGTTGCAGGCAAATGCATTCATATGTCTATAATTTGTATAGTATTTATATTGAGAGTTCATGATAACCAAACCCACCCACCCACCCACCCACCTCATTTGACCCTCACTGAAATGCCCAACTAGAAGTGCCATGGATGAGACCATCTACACGTGTAGTAAGTGAGCATGCACCACAAATACAAACAGACACGTCACTCACTCAAACCAAAGTCCTCTAGTGAACAGGGGAACGACTAGCAAGGTGTCACAGGAAAAGGAAAGAATCAGGGTTTGTTTAGTTCTATTGTCGTCTTTCCTTCCAATGTGCTCCACCCAAGACAAACACACAACAGGTTACCACTGAGCTTTTCCTGCTTTCAATGATAATTCAATTGACTAGGGGCCTTGTCATTTTGAAGGTAATGAATCTAACCTTAACAGAAGAGGGTGGTATTCATCTTAGGCCATGGTCCCACTAAGACAATATGGAGCTATTGGGTATTAGCTCAGTAATGGAGAGTTTGACTGCAGATCAAAAGGCTGCAGGTTCAAATCTATTCTGTACGATGTTTTGCATGAAACGCTCTACTAACACAGAAATGTTAAGACAGCACATATACAGGTTGAGTCATTTCTGTAGCATCAAAACCTGTTCTAAATAACCCCGCTCTGGGGTTAAAAATACCTTGTGCCAAGTTTTAGAACTACTTTCGGACCTATTGATATTTTAGACACCTACATGATGGGGGCAGGATGGGGGAGATTTGTTGTTGTATGACAGTACTCACAGTGCATGTCTCTCTCGTGTTCATACTCGATGAAGGCGTAGCCTCGCGGCTTCCCTGTTCGCTTGTTGTAGACAATGTATATCTGGAGGGTGGAAAACAACAGGAGTGAGATTTAGGATTAAAAACAAAATCTACTCGAAGGCCTGAGACTGACACTTACCCGTTTGATGGGCCCGTAGACCTCGAATTCACGGCGAAGCTTGGATTCTGTGGTGTCGTAGTTCTGCAAGAATGACAAACCATTCATTTGATGTACGAAGACGGCACCACACACAAACTTAGTGTGCCAACGACCCATTTAATGGTGACAAAAACTCAGTGTAGATCTTGTATACACTGTGCCAAATTACGTTTATATCAAATGAACTGCTACTGAAACCAATATCTTCATTTATTAACTTACCACTCTGGCCACAAAAAGAGTCTTGAAAGCATCACCTTGAGCATTTGGGTCATTGTGAGGATCCCCTGAAAGGATTAAGCAAAGGAAACAAGTCAAGCAACCAGCTCTAATGATCAAACAATTTCGGTTGATTGTGAAAAACATACAAAGTTTGAGCTCTGTCTCCACAACAGTCTGGCGCCTCTCAATCTTCTCTCTCCTCTGTGAACAAAGCTCATTTTTAGACAATAAACATAAACAGGTTTCTCTAACAGGCATTGAGTCTGTGTTTACATTTAACTTATTGGTTGTAGGATTTCTGTATGTCTACACCTTCACTTTCATTATACAAAATCCAGGCAAGAAGAAAAGACAATGAGCATACTCTACCTTTCTCTCCAACCGCTCGTCACGAGTCTCTGCCCTGGTGGGTGGAGGTGCATCTCTTGGGTCCTGGCAGACACAAGACAAAGGATTTCATACAGCTCTGAAGGCTCACACTCCAAACACCATTTTTAGCTAGTTGAGATACAACACTGGTTGTACCTCAAAGTGCCGGATGAAAGGAGCAATTCCGCAGTACGGCTGGTTGTGATGTTTTTCGTGAGGAAGTTTCTCCAATTGAGGCAAAAAGGGTATGGGATCCCGCGGCGCAAACAGGGCCAGCAAGTTTGGAGGTAGAAACTGAGTCATCCTTCACCTGTGAAATAAAAATATAAAAGTTATTAGCCTAGAATTGTTTATCCCTACACCACGACAACATGCTGTGTCAGGATGGAGGCTCACGAAACCTAAGTAACATTCGACCCATGCAGCAGCTACAGCAGTAGCAGATCACATGCGTTGCTAGCTTGCCATCTCTCTACATTGCTGTCCACCCATGCGATATTAGCCGCAGTATATATAACATACTCAATTACGCAAATAACCGCTCACATTTGGAATGCTTGTAACAATTCTCACAAATTTACAGCAAATCAATTATTTTATTACTCTGTGTCGGTATCGAGCTAAGTATTTTCGCTAGCTAGCAAGCAGTCGCCTATTAAACAACAGGCCTCGTGTATGAATAGCAATGGCTGTTAGCAGCCTAGCATGCCGTACCTCAACTCTTCATTCAGTTGCTTAAGACAACGTTAGCCCAAAGCAGGCGACGCAATATCAGTTTTCTCTCTATCAAAAACAGCCACGATCATTTAAATGCTTAAATACCAAAGAAGCATCTAATGTTTAACTAGTATGGGTAACTGGAAGCAAACACAAACGCCAAGCGTTTTCTTGTTAAAATGGCGGGCCACCGTACATCGACTATGCTTGGTGGTTGATTATGTCTATGGTTGATCCCGCCCCGTGATTTACGACACTTTTTGACGTCAAACCAGTGACAACTAAGGGCCGCGACCCGCTACCCAAAGAAGATATCTGCGCGCCGGAAAAAGTGGAAGAAAATGGATGGATAGTGCTTAGAGCATAGCTTAGAGCCCATGATAAAATTGGTGGCAAACACACACGCATATGGAATGCCATTTTATAAAATAAAAATATATTTACAAAATAAATAAAAATGTAAAGGTGAATAAATACATAAATACATATGGCTACAAAATAAACCCTGAAAATAAAAACATGGCAATACATTTACAAATATAGCATCAAATAATTATACACCGGAATCTATTTACCTACATCAAGAAATAAATGTAATTACTTAAACATGAATTTCTTTGTAAAAACTAAATTTATTTATTCCATGAGTCTTTTATTTCGTTATGCCACATTCATATTTTTGTAGAGGCTTTTATTTCAAAACGCCACATATATTTCCAAACACCACATTTATTTCTGTTATGAAGCCTATTTATATCCAATCCTACAAAAGAGAATGTACGGCCACATATTACAAAGCGCTGCCAAGCGCTACGATCGGCTCGCGCTCTATATCTTTTTATTGGCTTTGGTTTTGCCCGCTATTCAAAGTTTTCAGTGAGCCGCTTGCGAATTCGGCTACAGGATAAGAAAATATGCTATATTATATGATACATTTGGTGAGCAAACACGTTTTTTTTTGTACCATGTTAGTTGTAGCAGAGAATGTCTAAAACGGGCTCTGGTTGTTACAATAAGCTTCAAAGGGGGCTCTTTCTTGATGAATTAATGCCATATGAGCAGGCTAAAGGCCTTAGAATATCACTAGAAGGGAAAACTTCTTAGAGGTTAGACCATTTTTACATCTTAACTTTCCTTTCCAAAGTCAATTCAACATAGAATATTACAGCTCTTACAAGCAATCCTAATTGTTTTAGATGGGGAATATATCAGAATATTAAGGCAGCTACAACTACAAAATAATATTCTATTGATACAGTATATTTTGGTGCAGAGATTGCAGTTCAAAGTAAAGTCCATAAAAAGACACTCTAGAATAGATCTTTCTTGTCATTGTCCAAGGTACAACAAATTTTAAATTAATAAGAATAACTATACCTAAGACATTATAAACAAACACACACAGTCATACACCAACAGTCATTACATAATGCATAACATGACATTGTCAAAATAATTTTTTGGCAGCATCAACAATGGCTATTGCAGTTGGATAGAAACTGTGTTTTAGTTTGTGTGTCCCTGCATTGATTGATCTGTACCGTCTACCTGAAGGCAACATTTCAAACAGGTAGTGCCCAAGATGTGAAGTGTCTTTTATGATGTCCTGGGCTTTTTTGAACCAACAGGATATGTGTAGGTCTTCCAGTGCAAGGAGAAGGCACCCAAAAACCTTTTCAGCTGTGTTGATGACCCTCTGGAGTGTTTCCCTCTGAGCCACTGTACAGCTGGTGTACCAAATGCATATGCAGTATGTGAGCATGCTTTCAAAGGAGCTAAGTAGAAGGGCGTCAGCCGTCTTTGTGTGATGTTATTCCTCCTGAGTTTTCTTAGGAAATACAGTCTCTGTTGGCCCTTTTTCAGCAGCTAACAGGTGTTCATGTAGTAGGTTGAAAAATGCTACATCTAACGTTTCATGAAGAAACCGACACCCCCTCAACAGCCTGTTGAGCTGTTACATTTGAACAAGAATGATAAAAGGCCTGCAAGGATATGCTGTTTGAGGAGTCGGATGTTTTGCAGAACGTGACTCATACATTGGCTGTAACCCAGAGTCAGCAATTCAAAATAAATCTCGCAGACAAGGTGCTGATTCAGACATCCTACAACTCCGTTCCAAAACCCTTGTACAAGGAAGTGAAAGACTATGTTCAAAAGCTGCTTGACCATGGGTGGATTAGGAAATCCACATCTCCCTATTTCTCACCAGTGGTCTGTGTGAGAAAAAAGGACATGTCACTTCGTTTGTGTGTTGATTTTCTGGGTTAAATTGCAAAACTATCCCTGATTGCCATCCATTCCCATGCATTCAAGACTTGCTGGAAAATCTTGGGGTTATTCATGGTTTTCAATACTAGATTGTGGAAGAGAACTCCAGACACTTGACCGCCTTTAGCACACCTTGGGGGTTATATGAGTGAAACCGCCTCCCATTTGGCCTCACCAATGCCCCAGCGGCCTTTCAAAGATTCATGGAGGGGGTTCTTGAAAGTTTAAGGGATGAGTGTTGTTCCCCTTACTTAGATGATGTGTTATGTTATTCTAAGACTTTCACTGACCATGTAAGTGACTTAAGACGTGTTCTACACACTCAGAGAACATGATGTAAAGTTACTACCGGACATTTCTCCAGGACTTTTCTGGGTTAGCGAGGCCACTGTTTAACTTGTTGAGAGTTCCAGTGAGGTAGAGTATTGACCCAGTAAAAGTTCATTTAACAGGTTTAAGAAAATCAGTAATGGTCAGCTTCCATCCAAAACTCCTGTTAACTGGACACAAGAACATAGTGCAGTTGTGTGACATTTTGTAGACATGTTAACTAGTCCCCATTAGCATACCCAGACTTTGACTTACCTTTCGTCCTCCATGCAGACGCTTCTAATGAAGGACTAGGGGCCGTATTTTATCAGCAACAGGACAACAAACTGCGTGCCATTGCATATGGTTGCAGGACACTCAAGCCTGCTGAAAATAACTATCACCTTGATTCTGACAAGCTTGAGTTCCTTGCGCTGAAGTAGGCGATCTGGAGATTATTTTATTACATGTTCTTTAGTTTGGACTTTTTTTAAATTATTTTTTTTACTGTTGAGCACAGTAATTGTGTGGCGTGAAAATTAAATCGTAATGGGTCTTAGGGTCTCCAGTAGCAGGGCTTTATACCTGTTTCTAAATATTGTTTCCAACGGTAAAATGTGCACTTGCATGTAGAGTTAGATCTCAAGAGTTCAATTAATAAACAACAAATGAACAAAACATATGAATATATGAGTGGAAATGTTAGACTGATTAGTCACCATCAAACTGATCTGCGTTCCCATATCCGGAATGTATCAAAGCCTTCTTTCAAAGTGTCTCCGTGAAATATGTCCCCAGTCGGATTTATGGAACCAGTGACGCTACGTAATAGCCTAATGGAAATACGAAGATGGCAGCAACGAGCGAGTGAGTTTGCTGATCTTGTGTGTTTTCATTAACATTACATGTAAAAAGGCAAACGGTCAAGTGATTCACATTTGCTTACGCCAACGAGTAGCTAACCATGAATATCCCATAGCCAGCTATAGTAAACCATATATCTTGTAACAATTTGACCGCGTATTGCTGTCTGTGGTCGCTAGCTAGCTATGGTTTCTGTACGTGTAGGCAGCCTATGTGTACGGCAGCCTATGTGGTGATTGTATTTGCAGGTTAGGTAGCTGAAACACAGTAACAAACACATTGTTCGCTACAAATTCTTTTAAAAAGTAAGCTTGGTTAGTACTGTACTGTACTCAGTATGTTAGTAAATGATCCCGCAGTCGTGCACGTTTGTAAACACAGTTGTCACACACACTTTGTACTTCGCTTCTATGTCAGGTCTAGTATGTCAATGTGTATCATGAAAAAAAACCATTTATATTCAGACTGACAGTAAATCTAATATCAAGGATAACAAATGGTGACGTCTTTCCAGCGTGCTGTCTGAAATTGAGGTGCTTCAGTCAATTTACCTGGACGAACTGCAGGTTATCAAGAGAGATGAGGGGTGAGTACACATCAGCATAGGTAATGA
This sequence comes from Plecoglossus altivelis, assembly GCA_036571765.1. Classification (NCBI taxonomy): domain Eukaryota; kingdom Metazoa; phylum Chordata; class Actinopteri; order Osmeriformes; family Plecoglossidae; genus Plecoglossus; species Plecoglossus altivelis. Next base: position 13,189,030 of record BROE01000018.1, read on the forward strand.
ATAATTACGCAGACAATGTAGGCTGTATGAATATTCATAATTTACTCGAAGTGTCATTCCTTTAAATCATATACTATTTAAAGACCCTCTGCACTGAAACATGAGTTTTTCTTATATTTAGGCTATCTGCCCTAAATGTCCGACTTTACTTAACTGAATAGTATCTGCAAAGTTAGTCACTGCTTTTTCCACAAGCCTTTACTGATAATGGAAGTATACTATTCACTTCAGAAAAATATCAGATAGGAAATCATCTGATTCTTGTTAGGAAGCTTGGCAGGCTGCCAGTACTGTAGGTCTCCCACTCAGAAGTAAGCTATGGGGAAGGAGAGCAGGGATAGGTGGGCCTCAGGTCTCTCCTCGCTTAAATCCTGAGGGAGGGGGTAAGGAGGCAATCTATTAAAAAGCAAATATATAACTTTGTACTGTAATGTAATTTGTAAATTCTGACACACTATGAATTGCCACGGATAAAACACAATTCATTTATAATATGGCTAATATAGGCATACATATGTTGTTGGCATTGTAACCAACATTGTTAAAAAATAATATAAACAATATTTTTTCAAGCTAAAACTGCCACTCTCTATTGACCTACTTGTAAAGAGCACGCATTATACCGAGGTAATATACAATACCATTTCCAGCCATTTTGATGCGAACTGTTCTTTCACTAATAAATTTAGAGTAAGCTGTTGTTGTGGGCCATGTCCGTGAACTGGGATATTTGCATACTTGCATATTCATAGACTCCAGAATTCTTCAATGAGGGGAAAAAGCATAGATGTGGTTCCGTACACTTCTCAGAGTGTTTGATACTTTTTATATGAGAACCATTTAATGAAAATATTAATAATAATGTTAGAACCCCACAATTATTGAAGTCTCCCAGTGTTGGGGAAATGTTCACATTTCTTATGAAATAAATGAAAGTGGGTTGAGTTTGAGCGTGTGTCATTATGTGCATATTGACATTGTCCTTTAACCTATCTGCAGGGGATGGGAGGTGAGCTTAGTGTTATACCCTTCCACGGCTGAAGACTCCCTCTCTCAGTTTGTCCGACTCACCCTAACTTTGAGTTTAGACTTGCAGGTATTACCGTACGACTCCATCTCTAAAAACACAAGTTCCGTTTCCTTACTAACTAACTCATGCTTATTTTGGATAAGACAGTGTGCACTCATTCTGGAATAGATTGTATTTGCAGGGTAAGTCTAGGTCCCAGTTCCCCACACTTTGATTAAGCCTAGTCCTAAAGCAAGAGACAAATTCCGTGAATGTCTGAATTTAAAATGTTTTTAGGGTGGATTAGGCTTAATCCATGTGTTGGATATCCATGTGTGAGAATAAGTGTTATTCCAGCCCCATCAGGTTATAACAAGAACCTATTCCCTACAACTTCCCTGGTGGTTGATCATTGCTCATACCACACTGTAATTGATCTATTTATATTATATACTGCTGCCTCTTGCCAAGTGTGAACCATCCAAATGTTCTAGGCTGATGTCTTTCTTGTCCTGTCAGTACCCATCATCTCCTCCCTGCATATCCATAAATTACCCCAGGGGGCTTTCCGATGACAAGCTGAGAAGGTAACTAAGTTGAATCTTTTGGGATACTTTTCTTTTGGTTTTGTATTTTAATAATTTCACTTTTGGTCCTTTATCGGGTCATGATTTAGTGTAGTATGCACAATTTACAATTTGACATCTGTCAATGAAAATTTAAACTGTATCATAGATTAAAATTTTAATGCTGACCAACAAGTCTATTTGTTTTTAGCTTTCCTGTCTGTATGTCCTGTCATTACATTCATATCCTGCCCTCCCTTTCTCTCAGCGTGCAAAATTGTCTGCAAACAGAGGCAGAGTCTTGTCTGGGTTCACCTGTGTTGTACCAACTTATTGAGGTGAGTTCTTTTTACACAGCCTGTTAAAGCTGGTAAAGTTGTGGCTTTATGACACCTCACTGTTCTTTTGTAAAAGGTACAGACATGGAATGGATGGGTCATTGTTTTACCAGCAATAAGGCAGCAACAGAGGTAGTCACAACTGATTCAACATCTGTGTAAAAAGCACAGCCACAATTGCAGGAGTACGGAACGCTGGCATGCAATAAAAGAATACACAAGGAAGGATTATGATGGCTTTGTTTGGTTCAGTCTAAACGAGCAAAGCTGGCATAATGACGGGTCTTCTTTTCTGCAATACTGCAGGATTTGTATGAAAAGGGCTTCAATTTGTGTCATTATCCTGCTTACTTCCTTTGTGAAGACTAATATGCTTAGTTTCAGAAGAAATACTTTGATTATTATCTCGCTTACTTTTCTTTATCTCAGAAAGCCAAAGAGATTCTGACTGCGAGCAATATTCCCCATGGGAACTGCGTCATTTGTCTTTATGGATTTAAGGTAAGATGATGTATCCATCTTGATTGCAGTCATCAAGCCACTTAGTTTGGCATTTTCACTTTTAACCCTGAATGTTAATTGTATGAACAGGTAAAATAAATTCATGTCAAATATGTTCCCTCCCTAATGGGCTGATCTTTCTGTGGAGTCCTCCAAGCAGCTTTTATCAAAAGTCGACTGTAACAACAAAAAAAGTTGTCTTTATGATCTGAATTGAGTTTGGAGTGTATGCTTGCTGTTTGTTTACCCAGGAAGGGGAGGCGTTCACTAAGACAAGCTGTTATCACTATTTTCACTCCTATTGCTTGGGCCGCTACATCACCTACTCTGAGAATGAGCTCCGAGAGCGAGAGAAGGAGCTAGAGGAAGATAAATCCAGGGAGAAGTTGGAAGAGGTGAGCCAATAAGATATCCTGTCTCAGGCCCAGTTCCACAGGTGGGAGGCACTCTGTCCACTCTGGCCCCAACCTCCATAAAAAACAATCATAAAATCAGTGCAATTTTTTATTTACTCCATCTTTATTGCTGCCGAAACAACCTTTGTTGTTAACAAATGTGCTGAAATGACAAAGAACATTTACTAGCAGTTGGCACCTGTCATTGAATAAACATATTGCTAAACACTTGTACATTAAACAAAGCACAAAGTGCACAGATTTCCATTAGCTGTCGGAATGTTTTCTAAGCATGGGGTGGTGGGGAGAGTGTACATAATAGACACACTAACAAAATTGACGAAATATAGGCCTACCACGTGGCTGTACAATGCAGAATACTTGTACATTTTCCATGGTGCTCATTTCAACCTTGATACGAAAAACAAATATTTAAATAAAGAAAATGGTTTCATGATAAAAAATAAGGGCATCGAAGTAAAATTATTAGTACAGTAGGACAAAAGAAAAGCATTAATCTTAAACTCTTGCAGAAGTACAAAGAATCAATTTTTGCCCAGTCATTCGGGTTTCTACTGCCTGTAGAGAGCTCATTCTCCACTCTGGAGAATGAGCTCTCTAATTTTACACTGTTTTGCATCCCAATGCTTCACAAGAGGATGTTTTAAAAAAAACTTTTAGCCCATTAAAATCAATTATTTCTATTTCAAATGTTCCAATATAAGCAGAAAGCGAACGTTGTAAATATTATATGAACACTTTGATGCACAGTCTCACACTTGCACCTGTTTTGATTTAATAGAAGTTGGAGAGGTTCAAGCAAGAGCATATTCCACACTCCACTTTGTGAACTACTGTAGTAGGCCCAGCATGGATTACATTCGAAACATCAGGCCTAGTGAAAGTTGTCTTATAGTAGTTACGTGAAATGTAGCATTCTCCCCATTTCTTTTGCCTCTTGTAGGAGCTAACGGTTGTTTGTCCAGTGTGTAGAGAGCCTTTCACTTATGATGTTGACCAACTTCTGATGTCCCCTGCCCCATGCTTTCCAAAGGTGAACCAGGAATTACATTTGTACTGTTGTCTGTCTTTGGAGATTTATTATCCTGATTTGCAAATGAATATTGGCATAATGTCTCAAAATCTGCATCTTGAACTCAAACACACTGCCTAAGCAACAATCACAGTAATGAGCTGTTTTGATGAGCTAGTTTCTAGTTCAAGCTTGCTGACTGGATGTCCTGAAATCAGATGGAGGGAGCAATGCTTGGAGTGGAATTTCGGAAGAAGTGGCAGGAATATCAGGTCCTTTTGGAGCGACAGAAGGCCAAGGGTGGCATCATTGACCCGGAGGCCGAGTCTAACCGCTTCCTTATACATATTAATGAGGTAGGGACACAGATGTTTGTTGTGATTAAAACTGAAGTCTTAGAATCTCAGCACCTGAGGAGGAAATTGATGACTATCGTCCTATAATGGTGTGACTTTTTAAGTTAAGTTTTTTGGTTAATAAATATTAGACAACCAGCCAATTGAAAAAAGAGTAACTCGCACATTGACAAGAATAATAACCAGTTCAGGTACACAATGGTAGTTGTTCTCAATCACTGAGGCATGAAGGTCAGTGGGGATAATTTTGTGGATAAAAGCAAAACAGTTATAACACTCAAATACATGACTGTCATCAGTCCACAGTAAAGGTTACAGCAGAAACAGAGTTATAGTATTAATAATAGCAATAGCTTATCCTCAGATTGTGTTCAACATAGGAAATCCTTCTCCCACATCACAATTTTTGTCTTTTACAGCCTCATACTGACGAAAGGGATGGCACAGAAGTTGATGTCAACCTGAACCAATCTCTGCCCTCCCATCCTCCTGCTTTTCCAAATCAAATAAGTGCCACTCACGATCATCAGCACTCTGGTCAATCACATCTCATGAGCGGTCCAGGTCACAGGCGACAGGGTCGATCTAAAGGGTTCAGGAGAGCAGGATGGGGAAGGCCTCATCATTGGATACCTACTCCTCCCACAGAGCACCTAGAAAAACTCACTCTGTCATCAGTGAAACATGACCACCTTCGCAATTCTTCTGCTTATTGTTCTGATGCACCAACAAAAGTAAAGCCTCAGGATAACCGAAGCCATCGGAAACCAGGAAACTCACAGCTAACCCAACTAGTGAAGGCAGAGGGGGAGGGCTACGTAGTCATAAGCCAAGATGATGTTCCTGAATCTGGAAATGGACATTCCAGCAGCAAATTAAACCTAGATGATTGCCAAAGAGGTGCTCAAAACTCTGAGAGGGGAGGTGGTAATCGTGGGAAGAGATGGGGGCCTCGTGTGGGTCAACAGCCTGGCCAATGGCAAGAGAGGCGTTTTAGAGGAACTGACCAATGGGATACCCCTGAGGGCCTGTACCACAATGCCGGGACTGGGCGAGGGGAGAGGAGTAGGGGCAGAGTCAACAGTCCTCGTAGAGAAGGCAGAGCTCGGCGAGGAAACGAGAGAGTCTTCCATCAGAAAGTGATGGAGAGTGAAGTGGGGAGAAAAGGGGTGCTATGACAAATGGCTGTAGAAGATCTTACGAACATATGTATACTAACTTCAATAATCAGTTTGTGTATAAAGTTACACTTCAACATTGAAGTTCACTGTTAAGTCCTTCATTACATTGCATCACTTTTATTGCTTATCCACAAAAATGTCATGCACACCTTTTGGTAGACAATGACTTTGTGCCAGATATGATACATATTTTGTCAAATCTGATCTGAAACATCAGCATACCATTTGAGTAAATGTTTGGCTAATCAACAAACTTTTGTGCCTTTTCTTTGAAGCACTCGGGTGACAAAGTATTTTGTGGCAAGGTAGTGAAGTATACATCAACCGGGTTAGTTTAATTGAAGTTAATTCCATTTTGTTTGTTTTATGCTCTTTTCTGCCTTTCCTTTTTCTGTGAGCATAAAATCTTCCATTCTTTTATGAAGAGTTGTATCAGAGTTCAGGCATCCTTTTCTCTGCCTCAACCCAGGCGTGAGCGTGAGTGCAAGTAGGTAACATAAAGGGGCAGGAACAGCTGTTATTTCTTTCTCTTGGTGAACCATAAACTGTGTAGTTTTTGCCATCATTCAGAAGGTGGTGAAAGTGTATACCTCAGAGGTTTATGAAAGAACTGCACGTAGGAGGGAGGGAACACGAGAGAGATTGTCTGAGATTAAGTATAATATCTGTTTCTTGGTCTCAAGTTAGAGACTGAGGGGGAAACAAGTTTGGAACAACCAAATGCAAGCCCTAATTACGCGGCAGTTTGTGGCTCTTTAAACACTGTCCATCACACTGCTTCCTCACAGCCGGGCGTGGTCATAGAACCCTGGTAGTGATAGAAACTTGCAAGATCAACGTGCCCTTGCAAACCACTGAGGGGCAATGTACGCATTAAGATTAATGTCTATAGTCATGAATCTTTAACAAAATAGACTATCTTAACCTGAACAAAAATCATTCCCCCTAAACCAGACCTGGGTAAATACGGTATACAAATAGTTTGATTTTAAAAGATTGTAGTTTATATTGGTTAGATTGGAGATGGAGAGTGCTCGATCATCCCATTTCAGAGAGGTCAGGGAAGAAATTTTACAGTTTTCCATTATTGGTCCAAATGGGTGATCAGATTTTTAACTTACCCCTTGAGTCAAACATAAGTGTTTGTATCTCCGCCCGCTTTCCCCCCATTATGAAACGTATCATGCTGCTTCCTAGTATGAAATTCACTTGAAAAGTTTGATTTGAAGGCAACTAGTACACACCTACTGATGTAATCATACTGTCTAATAAGGGAAAACTTATTTTTTATTTTTTATTCATTATTATTTATTTAATGGAACTGGTTGCAGTTCCATTGCAGTTTCCATGAGGACGCTCACGGGTGAGTGCAGAATGAAAGTCGGTCTATGGAGCTCTCCCTTAATATCCTCTTTTCTCAGGATATAATTGTTTGCATAGTAATTAGAATATTGCATTCGAAAGGGGAAGCAAAACAAATTCACACTGCTCTGTATATATATAAAAAAGTAACGTCGCTTTTTTTGTTTTAAAAAGCCTTTTAAAATGTCATACACAGCAGAATGCTGACGTGTTGTAGGCAACAACGACCCACCCTGTACGAAATCTATAAGACATGAATACTCGTTCATTTGACCTATGATCCATGTTGAACTTGCAAAAACTACAGTCAGATTCTTTTTTCATGTAGCGAATTAATTGCACCTGTGCAGGACATTGGTTGCACCACGCAGCGGTAAAATTATTAGAGCTCCTATTTGGGGCGGAGTTCCGCGACATCGAATACCCCAGATCAACACTGCGCAATCTCACATAGAGCACGTAACGCGACTGTTTTGAAAATAAAGAACATGTCTGGTGGGGTTGAGACGTCAAATGACCGCCATAATATTCGAGACAATAACTACCACAATAATTGTCCTGACCACCGAATGGACGTCGATATTGACACTGGACATGCGGTAACAAACAGAGGAGACTTGAATAGTAGTATTCAAGCTCCCTGTTCTTCAAATGGCAGTGGCGGAGAAGAGGATGAGTCGGAGGCCATTGACCGGGAGAGAGAAGCCGGGGTCTCTAGTAATCAGCACGCCGCGGATGGAACTGTTTTAGGCTGCGGCAGAGAGCAAGAGGTGTCGGTCGAAATCGGAGAGACGTACTTGTGTCAAAGAGCAGATAAGACATGGCGTGAGTAGCAGTTTAACAAACAGTTCGACACAACGATGGATAATTTCATATTTGAGATCACTCAATACTGTTCGCATACAGTAGTACAACAGTAATACTATTCTGTCTTTTTTACACACAGATTCCGCTGAAGTTATCCAGTCCAGGCTGAACGAACAGGAGGGCAGGGAGGAATTCTATGTGCATTATGTGGGATGTTAGTAGCTACTTTTTTGGAAACGTTCTCCATAAACAACTGTCCTGCATCATCACATCAGTGAAAACAATATTGTACAGAGTGTAATGTGGTAATTCACAATAGTGTGTATAGAGACGGTTCATTTAAGTTCTGTTTGCAGTTTCATCAACTAGGCCATCATTTCCCATGTTCTCTTTCTAATGTCTTCCCCTTCTGTCATCAATTTCCTCAAACTCTTTCCAATGTTTCTCTCTGTTGACATCTATTGAACTATCCTTATTCTGGTATCACCATTCTCCATCTGCCCAACTCCTGCTTCTTCAATTCAACTCCGTGCAGTCAACAGGCGCTTGGATGAGTGGGTGGGCAAAGCCAGGCTTGCGCTGACCAAGACAGTAAAAGATGCAGTGAGGAAGAGCGTGGAGGGAGGTGGGGGGGGGGAGCTCGGAGAGCAACCCGAAAGGAAGATTACCCGCAACCAGAAACGCAAGCATGACGAGATCAACCACGTTCAGAAGGTGAGTCTTATTTTTTTTATATATAAACAAGGTCAATCAGAACCCTACATTTGTGAGTTCCTATTTACTTTGGGAGACTTAGAACATGGTGGTTTAAGCTCTGGTGTGATATCCAGAGAATCCAAATAGGTATAGGTGCTTTGGATGGGATTATTATTGCAAGTATCTGGTACAACCTCAGAACTCTTTGTACGTAACTCAAATCTTATTACACTTGTGATGCAGCCAGTCTTTCAATCAAAACTTGCTATTGTACATTCATTTTGAATGTAATTATATCTCACTAACTATTGATTTAAAATATACGTTACTTGTACAATATTATGAGAACGTATAGTTCAATTGCCAAAACATAATATCATCCCTTCAGTTTAGTCATTTTAACTCCCAGTGAGTCTAATAACAAACCCTGCAAGATACACGTTTCAAATCTCCCTTTGAAGTACTAAAAGTATTTATCTACAATACTGTAGATTACAATTTATAGTTTTCACATTAGGCAACACACATATAACCCAACATTTACAGAATGTACCCTTTCCTCACTAAAGAACTGTGCTCATCACATGATCAACAATGATGACTCAGACTTCGAATTTAATTCACCAACGTAAGGTTCAGGTGTCTGACACACACTCAGAAGACTGGACAAAGAATACAGGAAATCAAGGGAGTTAAATAGAATCACAATATGGGAGGATACAAGATGATTAGCAAGGCCTTCCCAATCACAGAAAAATATGTCTGCATGCTAGATAGCTTTTGTTTAGGTCTCAGGTAGGATAGGGTTCCTAGAAATGGCCATGACGTTCATTCTATTTTCCACGTTCAAAGTTGCTTTGCATTTTACACTTTGATAATATTGTGACCTCTGACCTACCCTAATGTTACAGGCATTTCGTAGTCACAACTTACAAAGAACAAACTAATGGCTATTCAGGAATAAGCAAACAGCATAATGACAGTTTATCATGGATACAAGAAACATAATTTATAGGCATGTTTCTCTCCAGGTCATAACCAGGGGTTATATTCTCATGATCTTAATATAGCAGGGTATAGGTCAAAACAGGTTATAGATCATTTAAAAAAAAAACAATCATCAGATCTTTTATTAAATTCTGCGCATTTCAAACCGAATAAAAGTAATAAAGTCGTCATCATCATCTTTGATTGTCAACTGATCTGTGTTTAAGGACAGCCCTCTTCAGCACCTCTAAATTAAATGCCTTGTCCAGGAGCTCTTCCTATTCCTTTCTGTCAATGCTGCTTTATGTTGATAGATGTTGCCAGTGTTTACACCGCCACTTTACATAGTGACCAATAGTTATCCCCTGTGTTCCATCTATAAGCAATAACAAGTATTCAATATGTGTGGTTACATGGAATTTGAATGTTTATTAACCCTTTTGATCGTATTTGGATACCAAACCTTTTCAAAATCTATAGGTTTACCAAATGGCTCAGTGATTAACAATTTAAGAGCAGTTGGATTAAGTGTAGATAATGTATTTAAGCAAATCTGAGGAGAGACATATTTAATATCTTGTATTCATTGTATTATGATAGATAATTACTTTAGATATTTCTTTGATGCACTGATTTGTGTTAGTTAGATTTAGGGCTGCAACTAACGATTATTTCAATAATCGATTCATCTGTCGATTATTTGTACGATTAATCGATGAATCGGAAAGGGAAAAAACATAAATTTCCAACCTTTTGTTCAAAAACAGAACTGACAGTGCAAATTCACAGTGCAAAACAAATCCTCAGAACATGCAAAAACAGGTTGCTCTTTTAACATCCCTGACCCGTTAAAGTAATAAAGAACGAAAAACAATACATAATATATAGTTTTTTAAATAAAGTGCACAAAAAGTGTTTAAAGTTCTTTTAAGTGTTTTTGTCTAAAGGGACCTGAGCTGTCAGAATAATACATCTTTTTTTAATAAATAAAAATACAAATTAGAAAACTTAACAGAATTTGTTTGAACGGTAGAATTTCTTCTCTACACTACACTACACTCACTCACTCCCTTTTTCCAGACACTTTTCATTGCAATGCAAAGCCAGCACGTCTCCCCTGGAGTCAAGCCTGCCATTTATCAGCCAATCAAAAAAAGAAAAGAAAGCGGCTACTCAATAGCCAATAAAACCTCGCTTTTTATACTCAAACATCTCCGCGTCTTATTGAGAGGCGTAAAGATCGCGCGAAACAACGAATCGATAATGAAATTCGTTGCCAACTCTTTTAATAATCGAATTTTATCGATTTTATCGATTCGTTGTTGCAGCCCTAGTTAGATTATTAGTTATGGTGTACCAAACGTTTATCATTTCCAGAGACCATACTGATTTTAAAATGTTGTCGGACCAATATTTTTGGGTCACAGTATTGTGGGACAATTGTATCCTAACTATGTACATGTTTGCGTCATTCAGACATTTATTAGAAGCCCTGTACATTCGCACATTTCCAGTTGGGCATAATTTAGATTGACTCTTTTTTCATAGACATATGCTGAAATGGACCCTACCACAGCCGCTCTCGAAAAAGAGCATGAAGCGGTAAGTGCATGTGTTTGCTAGTCAAGTGTCTGTAGTGGACAAAGAAGAATGATGTTCTTCGTTAACAATTCTTCCTTGACTGTCTACATTACTTTCCCTAAATAGCTCTACATTATTGCAAGCACTAGCTTTGTACATGGAACCTCTACTTAGTTGCCATTAGGTATCACCAGTGCTTACATTAGCAAGGTATAAATAAAATCCTCTTCTGTCCCCGCAGATCACTAAGGTGAAGTATGTGGACAAGATCCAAATAGGGAACTTTGAGATTGACGCTTGGTACTTCTCGCCATTTCCTGAGGACTATGGCAAGCAGCCCAAGCTGTGGATCTGCGAGTACTGCCTCAAGTACATGAAGTATGAGAAGAGCTTCAGATACCACCTGGTCAGTGACTCCCTGAGCCTTACCGTTGGCTTCTTGCTCCCTCAGCCACTGATACCCCTTAGCACCAACATGGAACAGGTTCAGCTTGGGTTTTCACGCCCTATTATAAACAATTCTGAGCAGTTTTAGCAAAATCAATTGGTTTTGATCTGAAAAGTTGCTTCCCAGCTGATAGCAATAAATAGCAGGTTGTTTTTGACCTGTAGTGTGAATCATGACATCTGTAGGTAGAATAAGAATGACTAAGCTATATGCTAAATTGGCAAAGAGTTGACCAAGGTTCACTTTACGCAAACATGAATAATAAACCAATTGAAGAAATGGTCATTGTTGATGATGCATCATTGATAACAAAGGTTCCGCTCAAAACTGGTGAAAAATGGTTCACTAGATAACGTGTTGGTTTTAACAATCTTTAACAGAATGAATGAATGAATTCTATAACAAGCTCATTTGATGATTAAAGGGGTATATGCAGAATAATAGTGACCTGAAAAAGACCCCTCTGACCATCGGGCTGTGTTCGAGAGTCTGAATAGACACATTTTGTGGGATCTTATCAGTACACACATTTGGGAGAATTATATAAGAAATATAGGGGAAACATACTATTGTTAGTTCTTGCACTTTCCATTTCAAATCATTGCTACCCAGCAAACCCATGAGCCTGCACCACAGCATTTGGATGATACTGTTCAGTAATATTCAGCAATGAGTTACGGCTAGAATTTACATGACTGTTTCTTTATTGATCTACTGCTTTTGCCATGGCCTGAAACGACAGGATATTTCAACCTCTCATTGTCATTGGTCCCTCCTCTCTTCTTGCATCGCCCTGCTAGTCCCAGTGCCAGTGGAGGCAGCCTCCAGGAAAGGAGATCTATAGGAGGAGCAACATCTCTGTGTATGAAGTTGATGGACGCGATCACAAGGTGAGGGGAAACCACTGTTGTTCTATTCTAAAATAAAGTCCATAAACTTAACCTGTCCAACCCTGACCAGATTGTTATTTGATAGTTTGGGCCATCTCTTAATTTTTCCTAGTTGGTTTACATACATTTGGGAACTGCTTGGTTGTGCAAATCCACTGTTTTATTTAGGATGAGATTACATGTATTCCCATCGCATGTTTTTCTCTTTGTAGATATACTGTCAGAATCTCTGTCTACTGGCCAAGCTCTTCCTGGACCACAAGACACTTTACTTCGATGTAGAGCCATTTGTCTTCTACATCTTGACCGAAGTCAACAGGCAGGGGGCGCACATAGTGGGCTACTTCTCCAAGGTAGTTACAGGGCTTTCTTGAGGACTATAAATTCAAACATAAATGTAAAAAGAAAAGCAAGTAGATGTAGGAGGACCTTTGAATTAAGTGTGATACACCCATCTCAAATTTTATACGTCCTGCAAGAGCAATACATGTTCAATAAATTATGAAAGCTAATCAATTGGTTTGTTTGTTGGGTTGGCAGGAGAAGGAGTCCCCAGATGGAAATAATGTGGCTTGTATCCTCACCCTGCCCCCTTACCAGCGCAGAGGCTATGGAAAATTCCTCATTGCATTCAGTAAATGGAACAACAAGAACACAAGCCTTCTCAACACATACACATATTCCCTTTTCTTTAAAATGCATAATTCCCATTCTGTTTTCTTAAGGCTATGTTTGATAGAGGCCAATCACATGCAATTGTGCATCAGTTGGGTTAAATTATAACTCACTTCAACTGTCTTTCTCCCTGCTTCTCTCTCCTATCCAATTGCTTTCTACCTTCCAATTGGCCACTTGGTTTCCTCCATCTCTCATTTTTGTCTTCTGGCTATACATCTACCTAATCACCCTGCTTCTTTGTTTGTTTTTGACCCATTTCTGTTTGTATCCCTCTCTTGCCCTCCTTCCTAGGTTACGAGCTCTCGAAGCTGGAAAGCACGGTGGGTTCTCCTGAAAAGCCGTTGTCTGACCTGGGCAAGCTGAGCTACAGGAGCTACTGGTCTTGGGTGCTGCTGGAGATACTGAGAGACTTCAGGGGGACGCTATCCATCAAGGACCTCAGGTACACATACACACCCACATGTATACAGTGAGGAAAATAAGTATTTGAACACCCTGCTATTTTGCAAGTTCTCTCACTTGGAAATCATGAAGGGGTCTGAAATTGTCGTCGTAGGTGCATGTCTACTGTGAGAGACTGAAAAACAAAATCCAGAAATTGCCAAATATGATTTTTTAACTATGTATTTGTATGACACAGCTTCAAATAAGTATTTGAACACCTGTCTATCAGCTAGAATTCTGACCTCAAAGACCTGTTAGTCTGCCTTTAAAATGTCCACCCAAACTTTATTATCCTAACTTAGATGCACATGTTTGAGGTCATTTGCTGCATAAAGTCACCTGCCCACCCCTTACAATCAGTAAGAATCAAATTACTAACATGGCCAAGACCAAAGAGCTGTCCAAAGACACCAGGGACAAAATTGTACACCTCCACAAGGCTGGAAAGGGCTGCCAAGGAGGGGAAATTGCCAAGCAGCTTGGTGAAAAAAGGTCCACTGAGCAATCATTAGAAAATGGAAGAAGCTAAACATGACTGTCAATCTCCCTCGGACTGGGGCCCCTAGCAAGATCTCACCTCGTGGGGTCACAATGATCCTAAGAAAGGTGAGAAATCAGCCCAGAACTACACGGGAGGAGCTTGTCAATGACCTGAAAAGAGCTGGGACCACCGTTTCCAAGGTTACTGTTGGTTATACACCAAGACGTCATGGTTTGAAATCATGCATGGCACGGAAGGTTCCCCTGGTTAAACCAGTACATGTCCAGGCTCGTCTTAAGTTTACCAATGACCATTTGGATGATCCAAAGGAGTCATGTGAGAAAGTCCTGTGGTCTGATGAGGCCAAAATATAACTTTTTGGTCATAACTACACTAAACGTGTTTGGAGGAAGAAGAATGATGAGTACCATCCTAAGAACACCATCCCTACTGTGAAGCATGGGGGTGGTTGCATCATGCTGTGGGGGTGTTTTTCTGCACATGGGACAGGGCAACTGCAGGAGAGGATAGGGATGACCGGGGCCATGTATTGCGAGATTTTGGAGAGCAACCTCCTTCCCTCAGTTAGAGCATTGAAGATGGGTTGAGGCTGGATTTTCCAACATGACAATGACCCAAAGCACACAGCCAGGATAACCAAGGAGTGGCTCTATAAGAAGCATATCAAGGTTCTAGCATGGCCTAGCCAGTCTCCAGACCTAAACCCAATAGAGAATCTTTGGAGGGAGCTCAAACTCCGTGTTTCTCAGCAACAGGCCAGAAATCTGACTAATCTAGAGAAGATCTGTATGGAGGAGTGGGCCAAAATCCCTCCTGCAGTGTGGGCAAACCTGGTGAACAACTTCAGGAAACGTTTGACCTCTGTAATTGCAAACAAAGGCTACCGTACCAAATATGAACATTGATTTTCTCAGGTGTTCAAATACTTATTTACAGCTATACCATACAAATAAATAGTTACAAAAATCATACCTCATGATTTCTGGAAGTTTTTTTTGATTGTCTCTCACAATGGACATGCACCTACGATGACAAATTCAGACCCCTCCATGATTTCTAAGGGGGAGAACTTGCAATATAGCAGGGTGTTCAAATACTTATTTTCCTCACTGTACATAGCAGTAGGCACACACTAATGTCAGTGTGCACAAGGAAACAGACACAAACCATCAGCTTTACAAACACTTTTTCCTTACCCTTATGGCACCCCCAACAAGAAGAGATGGATAAACACAGCTTTAATCAACACACACCCTGACACATTTATCCAGCTAGAATTTGGTGTCACCTAACTGAGAGACAAACTTGGAATATTGTCAAGCACTGCTGCTTAACCCTGATCTCCTTGCCCAAACAGCCAGATGACCAGCATCACCCAGAGTGACATCATCAGCACGCTGCAGTCTCTCAACATGGTGAAATATTGGAAGGGCCAGCATGTCATATGTGTCACTCCCAAATTGGTTGAGGAGCACCTTAAGAGTGCGCAGTACAAGAAGCCGCCCATTACAGGTGGGTACTCATTTACATTTACAAACATACATTTTTCTCTGAGGTCACCACGGATTGGTACAGTATTTGACCATAGACCAAGAGTTCAAACCAATCCCAGTACACAGCTTTGGGTAAAAGTTTTCTGCTAAATTTATGTCATCATAATTCAAATTACATAAATATTTATGTTGCTTTTTTAGTCTTGTGATTTTTTTTTCTCTTGATCAAGTTACCTTTCATCGTTCTATTTAGTTTTGCCTTTGCTGGCAAGTGTGTAAGTAATGATCTTACTAAGGGGATGTACTGATCTTATTTGCTGTTGTGTATGCCTCTGTATCTGACACTTATGTGTTTTGTTGTCTCCTATAGTGGACACTGTGTGTCTGAAGTGGGCTCCCCCAAAACACAAGCAGGCCAAGTTTTCTAAGAAGTGATAGAACCAGTCCAACCGTGTTCAATATCTAACAGAAGCATGTGACTTGCCAATCTCAGCCATTTTATCGTCTTTCTTTTGAACATCAAACTTTTTGTTGTAAAGTTTAAACCAACATATGTACATAGCAGTGATGTCTAGGTCATTTCTTTAGGTTTTTTTTTTTTAATAAAACAAGAATAGTGATATTCTGTTCAAGTTTGCTTGTCTTTCTGGTTTCACTTGTTGCCGTGGTGTGGGAAGCAGTGCTTTCTTCCATTTTGAAAGGTCTATAGCAACATGATTGTGTATCAAGAAAATGTCTTTACCTGTCTCTTCCCAAAAATGTGACAAAGATGGGACAGAAATATAAAGAACATTAAAAAAGACATGGTGCAATCTCAGAGACAACAGAACTATTGTCAGTCTGCATTGTCAGAAACTTGACTGGAAAAACTAGTCAATAGGTCTGACTTTTGTCAAATGACAGAATCTTAGTTTTAGCTCAAAAAGCACTGTTAGTGGTGTTTTTTTACAACGTGAATATATTACACATTTTCTACATGAATTCATGAGTCATCAGCCCTTCAGGCAATATTCCCATGGCCATACAAATATACCAAAGGAGAAGGACTTCCATCCATTGGACTCCCTATTAATTAATTTGATATAACTGGAGGCATTAGATTTATAATATGTCAACTGCACCTCTTTAAGTGGATGACTGGTGTTGTACCTATTTATAGGAATATAAACTTTAAAGATTTTGGTGAGACAATAAATGTAGGTTGGAAAATGCATCAAATAAAAAGGGTTTCAGTTGGTAACATGTTTAAAGAGAGAAATTGTTGGGCTAATTGAACTCTTTCTACTTTGTCAGTGTTGCACTGCATATCAGTATCTGTCTACCAGCAGTGAGGTGAAGAAGGGAGGGGCCATAAGGAAATTTGAGTGCTTTGATTAGCCTGCTCTGTTCAGGTGGAAATGCAGGTGATTTTTCTCTTCAGGTTGGACCACATTCTTCTACCGAAACTCTTGGACTGACATTGTAGTGGCTACAGACTGGTTTCTATTTCACATTTCATGGATGTGTTTGAGTAATGGAGGACACATGTACTTTTTATTAGTTTGCTTGAGATGTTTTGACTTCCATTTATGACATTGGCTACCTACTTAGCATCCCAGGTAAGCAGCCACTCCAGGAAGTATAAATATAATGCAATTCGTTTTCCAGTCTTAAATTAAAATAGGTGAAATATTCATCCACAAACTGAGGTATTAGGCTTAGTATTTTTTTTATTGTTGTCACTAAAAGAACCAATGTACAAACAATTCATGCTACAGTGTCCCCCCCTCAAATGTTTTATTCCTGACAGAGCATTACCACAATGAATCGAGGTATCCAGGCATTGATTGTTTTGGCAGCAACAAGTAAGTTCTTGTTAAGTTGTGCTCCACCTTGTGATATTACATTAAGAACGCCCCAGAATAAACTTAATAGTTAACTATTTTTATTTTTATGCATCTCCTTATTCCTTACCTAGGCTTGGGAGGATGTAGAGCACAAGGTAAAGTTGTTGAGAAGCGTACAGTACATCTATGTATTTACTATACATGAAAAGAGCAAGACATTTGTCTTTGTAATGGTTGTTTGTCATTAGTGCACAGCCACCCTGTATCTTTCTACATGAAATACCCTCCCCCTTCTCCTCAGAGTGTGGCAAAGCTCCTCTGGGAAATCGTATTGTGGGAGGAACTAATGCGCCAGATGGGGCATGGCCATGGCAGGTTGACATCCACATAGGCACTAGTGGTCACGTGTGTGGTGGCACTCTCATTGCCAGCAACTGGGTGCTCTCTGCTGCCCACTGTTTTCCCAAGTAAGATGGCCATTTGAAGTAGGCAGTGTCTTCTATATAACAAAGAGTTAAACAACAGTTCTGTGTATAAGGTGTCTGGCAGTCTTCATTTTTGACATTAGCTCGTTTTACCTCCTATTTCACCAGGTATTATTCCTACTTCCCTGATTTGAATGCTTGTTTTAGATTAACCACAATAGAACAGGCAAAAACGATTATGAGTATAACAATATATTGTGTACAACAACAAAAATGATCCATTATTATTGTTTTGGAAATAAATCTGTTAATTGAATTTCAGTTTAATAAGAAAATTAGTCCAAAATCTAGGGATATGTATTATACCAGGAACGCAGTATCATGATGTATATCGAATTGTGAGCTGTTAACTAAGAAACACTATTTCTAGTAGGATTTCCACCTAACAAAATGAATTTATGAAAGTGTTTATTAACTAAAAGAGTTGACATTGAAAGTGCACTGCGATAAACCTTTTGATTTAAACAACTTCAGTACAGCTAATTCTTGTCCTAAATATCTATTCCTTCTCACAGAATATCGGAAATTTACTCTTACGGCTTCTATGTGGGCCGTCACAAACTTAATAGCTACAACCAGTACGAGAGCCACCACAGCGCTATCCGAGTGGTTGTGCCCCCTGACTACCTTGATCCCCAGACTGGCAGGGACCTGGCACTGGTGCAGCTAGCTGAACCTGTAACCTGGAGTGTGCGTGTGCAGCCCATCTGCCTGCCTGTCAGTGGTATGGCCTTCACTGAGGGTACACGGTGCCACGTCACAGGCTGGGGTGACACTCAGGAAGGTGGTGAGTACTGGAGGAAATGTTAGGTGAACAGGAAGATGTGAATGTGTGCACTTTAAAGACATTTTTCGCTGAAAATGTTATCTAAATTTACCAATCAGTTTTGCTTGATTATTTTATGGCAAGAACTTTGTTACTTTTACCTTGAAATTGAAATGGCCTCTCTACAATTCGATAGAGCCCTGCATATATACAAACCGCGACAACAACAATAATAAAAGTCCAAAAAGATTGCATTTCAATTAATGCCATACAAAACCTCACATGCTCTACGACTAACGTTGAAAGTAGATTCTGAGAGTAAAATGAAAGGACAGCATGTTATAGGGTTGTGGAGTTATTTTTTTGTTACTTTTATTGTGCAGTTGCTCCTCTTAATGAGAAAAATGCATACAAAACTTTGATTGAATGCTAAATTAGTTTGCTTTTGTTAGTGACTTAAAATGAGTCTGGGAAAAAAGTCTCATCTTAAGAGGGGTGAAGAGTGAGAACATTTTAATGGTTTCAACAAAGTAGCCTCAAGAGCTATCCATTGTTGTACCTTTGTCATTGCCATGCAATGGAATTAATTCAAACTACTGAATTGACATCACAGGCACACACCCTTTCCTTTGTTTAGATGAGTACAATGTGATAATACTGTTATCACAGAACGTTTTCTGTGTTGTTCTACACTCACCTCAAGGATTATTAGGAACACCATACTAATACTGTGTTTGACCCCCTTTCGCCTTCAGAACTGCCTTAATTCTACGTGGCATTGATTCAACAAGGTGCTGAAGGCATTCATTAGAAATGTTGGCCCATATTGATAGGATTGCATCTTGCAGTAATGGAGATTTGTGGGATGCACATCCAGGGCACGAAGCTCCCGTTCCACCACATCCCAAAGATGTATGGGGATGCTGGTTGTGCATCCCACAAATCTCCATCAACTACAAGTCATGCTGGAGGATGTTGCAGTCAGCAGAACGTTCTCCCTAGTGTCTCCAGACTCTGTCACGTCTGTCACATGTGCTCAGTGTGAACCTGCTTTCATCTGTGAAGAGCACAGGGTGCCAGTGGCGAATTCGTCAATCATGTTGTTCTCTGGCAAATGCCAAACGTCCTGCACGTTGTTGGGCTGTAAGCCCAACCCCAACCTGTGGACGTCGGGCCCTCATTCCACCCTCAAGGAGTCTTTTTCTGACCATTTGAGCAGACTCATGCACATTTGTGGCCTGCTGGAGGTCATTTTGCAGGGCTCTGGCAGTGCTCCTCCTGCTCATCCTTGCACAAAGGCGGAGGTAGCGGTCCTGCTGCTGTGTTGTTGCCCTCCTACGGCCTCCTCCACATCTTCTGATGTACTGGTCTGTCTCCTGGTAGTGCCTCCATGCTCTGAACACTACACTGACAGACACAGCAAACTTTCTTGCCACAGCTCACATTGATGTGCCATCCTGGATGAGCTGCACTCAAGTGGCTCAGCACTACCTGAGCCACTTGTGTGGGTTGTAGACTCCGTCTCATGCTACCACTAGAGTAAAAGCACCGCCTGCATTCAAAAGTGACCAAAACATCAGCCAGGAAGCATAGGAATTGAGAAGTGGTCTGTGGACACCACCTACAGAACCACTCCTTTTATTGGGGGTGTCTTGCTAATTGCCCATAATTTCTACCTGTTGTCTATTCCATTTCCACAACAGCATGTGAAATTTACTGTTAATCAGTGTTGCTTCCTAAGTGGACAGTTTGATTTCACAGAAATGTGATTGACTTGGTGTTACATTGTGCTGTTTAAGTGTTCCCTTTATCTTTTTGAGCAGTGTTATGATTTTAATATGTGAGTTGAAGGCAACAGAGTCACTGAATTGGTATGTAACATACCTTTCCCTCTCTCCACATAAACACCTTATTCTGCCTTGAAACAGTATCCTTGTCAGGGGTAGGAACTCTCCAGCAAGTTGAAGTACCTATCATTGAACATAATTCCTGCAACAGTATGTATAAGGTCCAATCATACTACTCAGAGACAGTGGACATCCTGCCAGATATGATCTGCGCTGGTTTCAAGGATGGTGGCAAAGACTCATGTCAGGTAGCCCTGTTTTTATCTACCTACACACATACTTGCACTTGCATATTTGCAAAATGTGCTGTCTTCCTCTTACAAATTAAGCAATACATGTTCTCAGCTCATGCACCTCTGCGATATATGGTTATTATGGTTATTAAGTGTCAAAGGTATGTATGTGCTATATGCTTGACAGATAGACATACATTATGAGGGAAAGTTACAAGCTGTCTTTCACCGCCTCCTGCTCTTTTTTAGGGAGATTCTGGTGGGCCACTTGTCTGCCCCGCAGGGAACAGAACATGGGTCCAGGCTGGAGTGGTGAGTTTTGGACTAGGGTGTGCTCAGCCTAATCGGCCTGGGGTCTATACCAAGATCTCGGTTTTCTCTGACTTCATTAAATCAACAGTCTCTAATGCCCAGCTGATAGGCGGGGGATTACGGAAAGAGGCCAATGAGGCTTTGGTGCTGGGATATTCCTTAGCTTTGATGTTGCTGGGGAGATAGACTGCACAATGTACATCGACAAAACATCTAATTGTTTTTATCTAAATTGTTTTCATACGAGAGAGAAATTAGAGACATATTTTAACTGATCAGCTCCAATATGTTCTGTATGTGAACTGCATAAACTGTAGCCTTGTACATGCAACAGTTTAGGTGCTGATAATGACCCTTTGGTGACCAAGTGCAAACCAGCTTCAATTGATTCACTTAAACCTCTTAAAAGACAGGAATCTGCCAAAGATGAATGAAAGCTGCAAGGTTTACTCAAAATACTCATTGCACAGAACCAGAACAAATTGTGTTGTTTTTCCTTGAAGAGTAACTACACACCAAACGTTGTTTTCTTTATTTTTCTCAATTGCTTTAATTTTCTTTATCAATCTCAACATTATATAAACTTTGAGTGCACAATTGTTAATGATGCTTTATGGGACATCAAAACTCTGTTGCATCTCTGAAGACCGTAACTAGAATTTATGCTTCTAAACCTAGTTATTTTGTCATTAAATGAGCAAAAAGCTATTTTGTCTTTGTGTGAGCTGGAGAGTATTGCAGAAAGCAGGTTATGCGACATACCGGGTAAATTAACTACCCAGCTGATACCCAGTGTTGTAGCAACATTGCAAGTGGGTTGCTGCTATTGTGAATCAGCTGATGGGTTGACTTACCTGGTTATGTTACATAACCTGCTTTCTGGAATATCCCCTTGGTCAAAATGTTTTCATGTTTTTTCATTACATCAGTCAACCCTGGAAATGTCTGATCTGATGTAGACAAATTATTGTCTTTTTTCATTCATCTTTTTTAGTTCACATGGACCTCTCATCGTATAACAATGCCAGTTTTGTCAGTGTGAATACTATTGTACATCACAATGAGATTTTTAGATTCTTATTTTAACAGTAGGTATGAGTTTACTCGGAAAAGTCAATCCTGTTGTACGTAAACATATTTATGTATTAGGTATGTATACAGTTTATTATATATTTTTTTATAGCAGTGTGTTAGGCAGGTAATGTTCCAATTGAACAGATTTGCTTCAAAGATGTTGATGGAATATGCAGGGCTGGCAAATTAAGAAAATGGAATGGATAATTTTGCATGTGATGACTCACAAGATGACAGAATGTTTGGAAGCTGATAAAGGTATGAACATCCTCTATTTGATCAACAGGCAGTGTGCATGCAGTTATTGTGCACAATTGTAGACAATAAAAAAGCTTACTCTTTTCCACATGTACCAAAACACCTGCAAATCCCTTCAATTGATAAGAAATTCAAATCTGGTGTGGACATATACTGTTCAGAGATTTAAACTTACAATTTTGAAAATAAATGTTCTCATTCAAAAATGGAGCCAAAGTGATAAAGAAAAACTGTAAAACCTTATGTTTGGCACTCAAACTTTTGTTTTTAAATATGGAGGAAAGTCCCAACTCTGAAATTTGCTTGTTTGGTTGCAGCCTACATTCGAAGCTACCTCACATAAGTCACAAGAGGGGACTAAAGCTCTGAAATATGTTGATTGGACATTTGTAAATGAAGGAAATGTATGTGTGTCAAATGTTTTTACATTATAACAGTAATTGTTTTTTTCACCCTTGTCTGATGGTCATGGCATAATGTTGCAGTGTAAATGTTTAGGTACTAACTCTGTAAACGGCTCAACAAACCAGTTCACCCCAATTGTGTAATTTTTCTACATATGATACCTCGTCACATATTTGCATCTGCCAGTCACATACTGGCAAAGCGACTGTATGATTGAAGGGATGGAGTACTCGAATTACGTTCTTGGAATGAGGTTAGATAGCTAAATAAGTTTACATACCCAAGGGATTTGCTTTGGTAGGCTGGTAAATACAATAAAAAATTTATAAACAAAAAGAGAATTGGCTGCAGTTTTTAAATATAAAAAGTAATAAATAAATAAAAACAAGTCCTAATAATTCTAAACAATACCATATAGCATACAATTTCGAGAGTGCACTATGGCTATTGCAGTGTGCAATAAGGTAATTTAGGGGATCATTACACTTAACACTTAATACTTTATGCATGTGTAACTAACAATTGGGGATCCTGGGCTTTGTTGATGAGGTCAACTTTGGATGGCAATAAATTGGTGTTGGTTTTGACGGACCGCAGTGTCCTACAGGAGGTTGAGTCTGTCACACTTTGTCCAGGGCGGGAGGAGTTGGCCACAACCTTCCTTGCTGGCCTTAGTCCTCAGTGGAGCAAATTACAAATGTCACAACCATCATCATTGATGTTTTCATTAAAATAGGTTATGTGACAAATGTTTTTATGTGTGTGTGTATTTGAGCGTGTGTGTGTGTGTGTGTGTGTGTGTGTGTGTGTGTGTGAGAGAGAGAGAGAGAGAGAGAGAGAGAGACGTACAGTCATAGACAGAATATACGTAGACGCCTCATGATGTGCTGGAGCGTGTTCCAGCGTCACCGCCATATTGGTTGGGTCTCTCCACTCAACGCTAGCACCAGAGTCAATCGGAAACACTGTTCTTTTGAACTTTTTATTTATCAAATAATTAGGGCTGCAACAAAGAATCGATAAAATTGATAAAAATCGATTATTAAAAGAGTTGGCAACGAATTTCATTATCGATTCGTTGTGTCGCGCGATTATTACGTCACTCAATTAGACGCGGAGATGTTTTGTATATAAAAAAGAAGCGGTTGAGCACGAAGCAAAGCATACCAAAAACCGTAACATTATTCTAAAACACATGGCGGAGGCAAATAAATCAGTGCGACCCAGAGGTGTGGGAGCATTTCACTCTAAATAATTCCAAAAAGTGCGTTCATTTCAAAATATGCAAAAGCGACATGACATGGCACGGGAGCACCACGGTGATGATTCAGCACCTAAAACGTAAACATCTTGGAGTCCTTGATGATGAAGAGGAAGGGAGTTCAACTGCAGGGTAAGTCAATACAGAATCCTACTTTTCTTCCCTGCAGTAGCTCTTCTGGTGCTGGTGTTTACTCGTTATCTAGCATGACAAGTTAGCGTAAACTCGTTAATCTCACCTTTTTTGGCCCGTTCATTTTTCAATCTATTGCTATGTTAATTTCGTCGATGACTATTTCTTTTTTATATGTCACAGCAGTTAAATCTGTCTGTATTACATGTTCAAATTTTAATATCATTCATATTAATAGGTTAATAGAGTAGATGTTTTATCCAGTAGTTTAAAATGGGTTTGGACATTTTAGAGAAGTTCTTAATGCATTACAATTTAACTAAACCCATTACATTTAATCAACTAAAATCTTGTGATATTTAGTCAACTACTAAAACAATTCAAATGACTAAAACATGATTAAAACTGAATGGCATTTTAGCAAAGAGACTATGACTAAAACTAAATCAAAATTTGCTGTCAAAATGAACACTGATCTGTTGTCATGTATTTATTCTGTGCTTTGTCCCATATCGGTTATTGTTGACAAATACATTTGTGTTTGTTGTACTTTTTAAATTTCATTTTAACGTTTTTTATAGCACTTGGTCATCTTAAGATGTGTTTAAAAGTGGTGTAATGAAATTAACTTGTATTTACTACAATGATGGTAATAATTTAATGAATAAGCTTAGAGTGAAGTGTGTTTGTGTGTGTGGTCTGTAATTGCTCTTTGGGTTACTTACCTAGTAACTTACATACACAACTAGTAACTAAATGGACAAGTATGCAAGTATTGAGTTGATGTAAACTCAATACTCAGTGATTTTAACAGCTCAGTGATTTCAAAAGAGCAACCTGTTTTTGCACGTTCTGTGGATTTTTTGCACTGATAATGTGTTTTTTCTTTCCGATTCATCGATTAATCGTAAAAATAATCGACAGATTAATCAATTATTGAAAAAATCGTTAGTTGCAGCCCTACAAATAATCCTGAAAAAAAATATTGGACCCAAATATTTTGTACAATTGTACACATTAAATGTTTCTTGAGCAGCAGATCAGGATATTAGAAGGATTTATGAAGTTGACACTGAAGACTGGAGTAATGATGCTGAAAATCCAGCTTTGATCACAGGAATAAATTACCTTGTGACATATATCCAAATAGAAAACGGTTATTTTTAATTGTAATAATATTTCACAATATTACAGTTTTTACTGTATTTTTAATTAAATAAATGTAGCCTTGGTGAGCAGACGAAACTTCTTTTAAAAACAAACTTTTGAACTGTACTGTATGCAGTGCTATGCACCTAACAACTGTGAGTGGTATGATATAAACATCACTGAAAATATTTTCATCCTTCTTTCTACTAGGACCACTCCTATGCATTGCCCAATTCTCCTACTCATTTAAAGGCCAGACTCAGTGAAGCTTTGGCTGGAGTGGAGAGTCTAGAGCAGGAGAAGCAAAATGCAAAGTCTCGGGAACGGAGAGCAAAGAAAACCGTAAAGAGTCTTCTGGAAGATCTGAAGGAAACAACCTTATAAATGAAGAGTTGAATGAAAGGCTTGGCTTCCACTCTGGTAAAAATAAATTGATAATACAACCTTGAATTGTATGTTGTTTACACTCTTTGTCAGACTTTATAAAGGTATTATTTCAAGGGAACTTTCTTACTAGTTTGTCTAACTAGGTTAACTGAATTTCAGATCTTCAGCTAGACCTCTTTTCAAAGCGGGGCCATGAATACACCAAGGACCAGAGAGAGTTTGCCCTCACACTGCACCTCCATGGTCCGAAAGCCTACAGTTACTTGAGGGATTCTCTGCATCTTCCCCTGACACATCCACATACATTGCAACGAGAGAGAGAAATGAACAATCAAACTTGTTTCTTTATTTAAATATAAAATACTGTCATTTATACATTTATCAATATGCCATAGCCTACCATATGTCTTTGTTAAAGAGCTTAATATAAAGTCTTTCAACATGAAAGCAGAATTTTTCAATGTGTGACAGCGTCCGGTATCATAACTAAGTCTGCCATTTGTAACAAACCAAACCGTGTGAAAATCCGGTAAAAACTCGGGGAGTCATGATTATTGTAGTTGAGGATACATCTTCCTCAGTAGAAATAAATGTGGGGGCGGCGCATTGGGGACCCATCCAAGATGGCGCCGCGCTGATACGTCCGCTCCAATAGGCAGCGTCAGTCTATGAGGCGTCTACTTATATTATGTCTATGCGTACAGTCTCTAAAACTCTAGTCGCTTGACGTTGTCAGCTGCTTGCATGACGCATCTAAGCTTCGTTACTGTGATCACGTGTTAAAAAAAATTTAAGCGAGGCCTTGGTACATAATATCGGAGGGTCGATGTGTGAAAACGGCTTCGAGCTAGACATAATTACTTAATTATAAGCACACAAGATTACTGCGAACCCCGCCAACGTTTGTCCCTTTTATCTTTGTCACATTAGACAGTTTTGATATCTGCGGAGAGCTTTCTCAAGACATGGCGTCAAATGGTAAGATACAGATATTTGGAAAATTCGTTTTTGCAACATAAGCCAGCTAAAGAGCCAAAAGGTACATTTTTAGTACAAGCTAGCTTGCTAGAAAAACAAGGCAAGTTAGAGAATATCTGAATTATGGTTACGTTGTTGATGTTTGAGGTCAGCTAAATGTCTGCGTAATTATTTTTAAGACTACGTCCGTCCAGGTACAGTTATTGTTATGTTATCGATTTATGTACATTGCGTTAGTCCTTTACACGCAATTTGTAACGGGATATGCAGTTAGACGTACTGAACCTGTACGGTCAAAACATGCTTGCACCGTGAAAAGCAATGAAGTCCCAGCTAGAAAAGGGATTTGTTTTTTCGCCATCTTGTTTAGGTCGAGAAAAACTGGTATGGTCGTCAAGGTTGATTAATATTAACTAGGTTGTAGTTAGCTAGCGTCTTACATTTGGATGAGTTTCTTCTTTAAAAAAAGGAAAAAAAGAATCACCTGACTGGTTACTCAGTCTATAATATTTTCAACCTAGATCATAGAGAACCGTTCATGACAGCATGGTCAGTTTTCAAGATAGATACAAATGCTTTCATATCTGAATCTCAACAATATTTATATGCTTTAACGTTAGTGTCCACTCTTTATTTTAGACATTGTTGATGTTTCCGTTATAGTTCTTGGCACAGAAATGTAAGACATTGATTTAGAATGAGTTCTAATTAAAACAATGTACCATTTAATCTCAGATTATTCTCAACCTGCTGCACAGGGGTAAGTCACAATTCATCAGATCAAGCATCAAATACATTGCAGTCATTTTCTCATCTCAGTATTTAAACAATGTGTTGTCATTTGCAGGTATGGTCCCTATGGGGGCCAAGTCAACCAGGGTTATGGTCAGTCCTCCAATCAGAGCTACAGCCAACCAGGTTATGGAGGCTACAACCAGAATTCTGATAATAATTCTGCCCCATACAGCCAGGGAGGCTATAGTTCAAACTATGGCCAGTCACAGTCTGGTAAGCAATTGAAAACAACCAAAAATGTATACTGCTTTCAGCGTGAGATTGGTTCATGTATGTTATGCAAACAATTGATCACTGTTTACGTAGTAACCTTTAAATATTATTGTTTTTAAACCTCCACTAACCCCCCCCCCTCTCTCTCTCCACTAAATCCCCCCTCCCTATTAAAACCCATTGGCTGTGCTTCATCAGGAGGATATGGCTCACAGCCCCCTTCCCAGGGCAGCTACAACCAATCTAGTCAGCCTTACAGTTCTGGAGGGTACAACAGCAGCAGTCAACCTCCTCAGAGTGTCTATAACCAGCAGTCATCCTATTCTGGCTATGGGCAACAGCAGCTTTCTGCTCCATCTTCTGCAAAGTAAGTTACCTGTTACTTTTGCACAGTACGCCAGTCCCATTTTTTCCAGGGACTAAAAGTAATTGGACAATGGACTCAAAGGTTTTGTGGACAGGTATGGGCTATTTGTTATGTCTTCATCGAGTAAGCGATCGAATAAGGTCCTGAGTTGATTCCAAGTGTGTCATTTGTTGGTGCAGCATTTGCACCAACAACTTGCAGTTGAAGGAGCTCTCAGAAAATCGGCATCATTATGCTGAAGAAAAAAAATTAGCCTTATATTAACGCGTCTACAATCGGCATTGAAGTATGCATTGAAGAATGTAAAGATTACGTTTAATTCAGGGCTCTGGAGTCTCATGCATTTGGCATGAGACTCAATTCAAAATTTTGCACAATCACACGCAACACTATGTATTTCTCATGCAGAGTGGTAAGGGATAACTTGTCCCGCTAAATATTAGCGATAGGGAGGTCACACTGTAGCATTATTTGCACTCGCAGAAATGCTCCCAAATATATTATTAGGTTGCACAATTTCAGGAGCGCATGCAACCAAAATGGTCGTAATTTTAAGCCCTGGGACCTAACTATTTTAACTGTAATTTTCTGCACATTTCTCACACTTTGACACTTCCACAGCTATGGTAATAATTCCCAGTCCCCGAACTATGGGCAGCAGCAGAGTGGAGGCAGCTATGGCAGCCAGAGTGGAGGCAGCTACGGGGGAAGTGGAGGTCAAAGCGGTGGTTATGGGGGCAGTGGTGGCCCGCTGCAGAGCTCCACGCATGGGGGTGCTCCTTATAGTCAAACATCCAGCTACAACTCACCCCCACCCCAGAGTTATGGTCAGCAAAACCAGTATGGCCAGAGTGGAGGTAAGGAACAGATGAAGGTACTTAGAGAGGACTTCACATTGAGACTAGTAGCTGATGCTCATTAGATCATAGTGACTCATAGTTTGCTAAGCCAATTCATCTTCATATAATTCCAGGAATCTGTGTGTATGTGTCTGTGGTTCGATTATCCTGTGAACTGGGAACTGTATGAAATGTGTGCGTGTGTGTGTATATATATACATATATGTGTATATATATATATATATGTGTATTTGTATATATAGTATATATTGTATATATTTATTTATATATGGTGATTATATATATATATTATATATATTATGTATATTATATATGTGTATTGTGTATATTATACTATTATATATATGTATTATATATGTATATATGTACAGTATATATACAGTATATTTATGTATATATATGTATATATGTTGTATATATATGTGTTATATGTGTGTATATATGTGAGTTATGTATTATATATACTGGTATATAATGTTATTAATGATATAATATATTAATATATATATATGGTTATAATATATTATATATACTTAATAATTGGGTGTGTATATACTATATATATATATGTAATATGTATTTATATATGTGTGTTGATTATATATATTATATATACTATATATACAATATATATATATAATAATAACATTATATATGTATATACTGTATATACATATATATGTGTATATATATTATATGTAATATATATGTGTATATATATGTATATATGTGTGTATGTTATATATATATATAGTATATATGTGTATATATATGCTATAAATATATTATTGATATGTGATATATATTATATATATATAATATATATATTATATTGTATATAGTATAATATATTATATATATGTGTATATATTTATATATAGTATGT
The DNA here is from genome assembly GCA_036571765.1 of Plecoglossus altivelis. Lineage (NCBI taxonomy): Eukaryota > Metazoa > Chordata > Actinopteri > Osmeriformes > Plecoglossidae > Plecoglossus > Plecoglossus altivelis. The sequence goes on from BROE01000018.1 coordinate 13,218,531, forward strand.
TATGTATATATGTTTGTTGTATATATATATTATAAATTGTGTATATATATATACTATATATATATATATATATGTGTATATAATATATAGGTATATATATGTGCTGATATTATGTGTTTATAAATATATATATGTGTTATATATGTATGTACTATTAGTACTTATGTAGTCGGTCAATAGAGCTATTCGGTCTTGCGCCAAAACCTCGATGACCATAAAGGTGAAAGTAGTGAACTGTGAATTTGACCTGGTAATCTGCTGCACCGATTACTCGGCGAATCCAAGATTACTTTGATCGGCAATGCGAACACAGCTCCTGCTCCAGTCATATAGGGACCGGACAGCCCTGAGCAAAGGGCCCTGGACCCCGTACTCCCAGCAAACCCCCCACAGAACACTACGAGGGACACGGTCAAACGCCTTCCCCAGATCCACAAAGCACATGTGAACTGGTTGGGCAAACTCCCATGGACCCTCAAGCACCCGATGGAGAGTAAAGAGGTGGTCCAGTGTTCCGCGACCAGGACGAAAACCACACTGCTCCTCCTGAATCCGATGTTCGACTATCGGTCGGATTCCCGTCTCTAGTACCCTGGCATAGACCTTACCAGGAGGCTGAGGAGTGTGAACCTCCTGTTGTTGGAACACACCCTCCGGTCCCCCTGGGTGGGGTACCTCGGTGGGGTACCACCACTCAGGTCTGCTAGTCCAGAAGCACCGTCCCAAGCCAAGACAGCCCCACAACATCCAGAGACTTAAGATACTCAGGACGGATCTCATGTACCCCCAGGGCCTTGCCACCGAGGAGCCCACCAACCACCTCGGTGACTTCAGCCTAGGTGACTGATGAGTCCGCTTCCGTGTTCCCAGCCTCTGCTTCCTCCTCAGAAGATGTGTCAGCAGGATTGAGGAGATCCTCAATGTATTCCTTCCATCATCCAACAATGTCAGCAGCTCCCCACTTGCACCGTGAACGGTGTTGGTGAAGCACTGCTTCCCCCTCCTGAGTCGGCGAACGGTTTGCCAGAATTTCCTTGAGGCCGTCCAACCAGGCTCAATAGGACTCTCTTCAGTTTGACAGCATCCCTTACTTCCGGTGTCCACCACTGGGTTCGGGGATTGCTGCCGACTGGCACCAGAGACCTTATGACCACAGCTCCTGGCCGCTACATCGACAATGGAGGCTGAGAACATAGTCCACTCAGACTCAATGTCCCCATTCCCCCCCAGGATCTGGGAGAAGCTCTCCTGGAGGTGCGAGTTGAAGACCCTGCTGACAGAGGACTCTGCCAGACGCTCCCAACAGACCCTCACAATACGCTTGGGCCTGCCACGTCTGTCCAGCTTCCTCCCCTGCCAGCGTATCCAGATCATGACCAGGTGGTGATCGATTGACAGCTCCACCCCTCTCTTCACCCGAGTGTCCGAGACACGCGGCCATAGGTCAGAGGACTCGACAACAAAGTTGATCATCAACCTTCGGCCTAGGGCGTCCTGGTGTCACGTGCACTGATGGACGCCCTTGTGCTCGAACATGGTGTTCGTTATGGACAAACTGTGACTGGCACAGATGTCCAATAACAAAACACTGCTCAGGTTCAGATCGGGGAAGCCGTTCTTCCAAATCACCCCTCTCCAGGTGTCACTGTTGTTGCCCACGTGGGCGTTGAAGTCCCCCAGCAGGATCTGGAACCCAAGCTGTGCGTGGAGGCAAGGCTGACTATATCTAGCCTGTAACGCTCGACCTCCTGCACAAGCTCGGGCTCCTTTCCTGCCAGCAAGGTGACATTCCATGTCCCCAGCGCTAGAGACTGTGTGCATGGCCACAGTCGTCCAGGCACCTGCCCCTGACCACCGCCCACAACACACTGCACCGGCCCCCTACGGTCCTTCCTGTTGGTGGTGTGCCTGCAGGAAGGTGGTCCCACGTTGCCTTTTTGGGTTATACGCTGCCGGGTCCCATGGGCAAAGACCAGGCACAAACACCAGGCGCTCGCCTGCAAGCACCCACTCCAGGCCTGGCTCCAGGGTGGGGCCCCTGTCACGCCACTCCGAGCGATGTAGCGGACCTCCTTTATCTTGTTGTCAAAGGGGGTAGTTGAACCGCGCTTAACCTGGCTAGTCACCTAGGACCAGTTTGCCTTGGAAGACCCTACCAGGGGCATATTTCCCCGGACAACATAGCTCCTAGGATCATCCGAGTACTCAAACCTCTCCACCACGTTAAGGTTGCGGTTCATCCCATTTCCACTTTTATTATTCATTTTTCCACAAAATATATATCCCATTTCCACTTAAATTTCTCTTATTTTGTGTCAATCAAAGGGTATTGATTTGTCATTTCACCATTCGTACATTAGAAGGAAACACAGGCTGCTTTTGCAAGTGTGAGCAATGTAAGTGTATTTTTAAAGGGTCACTTTGTCCAAAAATACAATAAATTTCACCTTACATATAGTGCTATACATCCATCTATATCATTTTGTGGTGAGTTGCTTTTTCTTCGCACTCCTTTTGTGGTGTTGAAATTGTCCAAAAATGTGATTGGGGGAAAAAAGTCTTCATTAATCTATTTGTGAATGAATGTTTACTGTGAAGAATCGCAAATATTCTCAGTATTTTGATTGTCTTCATAGTTATTATAAGAGGAATTCAAAACTATTTTTGTTCTATTGTAGTTACTTTATGATAAGATATTTGTAGATATTTATAAAGCTATTTGTCTGTATTTTAACTGAACTGTAAGGTTTACCAATGGCTTTTACGTCACCCATGAGAAATAAGGCATGTATAGGAATTGTTTGGAACACATGGGGTGGAAATAACATCTGTAGCGCCATCTTTGGCAACGGTAGTTTATTTGTGGTTTGGAAGTTACTTGTGGCCTATAGTTTCTATGTGTCAAAACTTTTTACCATTTGGATACCATGTTGGAAATGCTTTATCACCAAGAGCCACCAGGGCCTTTGCTTGGAGCCACAAATTGAGAAGCGGTGGCTTAGTCAGACCAGCATTGCCAGAAATCCTTGGATGCGTGTGTCTGTTTTTGCTTTGTGGCTAAAGAAAATATGTCTCAGATCAGGCCACCTTATTCCATTGCTCTGTAGTCAAGTTTTGGTGCCCACTGTATGGACAGGGGTCAAAAAGGTACAACCCAATTGAAAGCTAAAGCTTTGAATAAAACTTTCTTTGTTCTGCCCCTAAGGTTATGGACAGGATACTCCCCCCATGAGTGGTGGTGGTCGAGGATATGGGGGCCAGGATGGAGGATATGGAGATCATGATGGACGAGGTACAAGGGGCCGTGGAGGAGATGGAGAATATGGTCGGGGGGCGGATCGAGGTTTTGACCGTGGTGGCCGCGGTGGACCAAGAGGCAGAGGGGGTATGGGGTAAGCATCTAAAGACTCTTTCTTCTCCCCCCACACACACATCTGTTTTGTCTCTCACATCTTAAACAAGTCCCTCTTTAAAATGTGTCTGGCAAACATACACGGTGCAATCGCCTCTCTTTGGGCCTTCACATGACTGAGACTGATCACACACTGATCATCTTCATGCATACATCAGTCTTTAGACTCAAACCCATGGATACGTATGCTGACGGGTGTTCTAAGAGGTGCAAACTGCATATGCAGCTACGTGTGGATGTTAGAAGCTGGAATGCCTGTAAATGATGAACAGGCCTAAACAGATTAATCCATTTGGTTTGCTGCAGGTGCAGTGAACTATGGTCGGTACAAACCAACATGTGCTCTGATCTAATCGCATGTCCAAATTGTAAAGATACCACTCCTTAGGGAATCAGCTGGTTGGAAGAAAACTCAATGGTGTAAAGCAAGACATGTCATGGAATGTTTTTCATTTGTAATCAGGTTAGGTAAGACAGGTTTTCCTGTCTTAAAAATAGGCTTAGGTGGTGGGTTGCATAACATCACAGACATAATGACCTAATGGAATTTCTACCAGTTTAGAATAGATCAGAATCAATGCAGCACTTTCTGGGGGAAGAATTGGAAAAATGCATTCCATAGTTGGTAGGAAGTAAGGTTGCCTTTAGAAAAGGTACATTGCTGGTCCCTGTGCATATGAAGGCTGTTAGACAGTGCTCTTGGAGGTGTTACCAGCTTTTTATTACTGCTATCTCTGCTCAGGACCCTTGGTGAGCTGAGTTTTATGAATTTGGACTGAGGAGCTCAATAGACATTGGCCTCAGGCCACTGGTTGTTTGGGTTGTGATTTTCCCTGTGAAATGAGCATTACAGCCAACTGGAATGTGACAGTACATTGAAATGTGTGACTCTCTCCCAGCAGTCTGAATGGACAAATGTAACTAATTTGTCCCAAACAAGCTGGATAACAAAACAATGTAATTTCAGTAAGTTTTTTTTTTTTAGCAAGCTATGAAACCTTTTCTATGTCTGCTGTGATTATTTTGCAATAATAAAAGTGTTGTGCTTTTGTGTTTTAAAGGATTCAAAGAAATGTTTAAGGGAGCAAGGGGTTCCAAACTTTTCACAGATATTGTACAAGACTTCTAAATGGTCTATTTAGTGCAATTGACTACATGGACTGTGTTATAGCACACGGTCAGAGTCAAAGGCCTTCAAAGCAACATGCACCACTCAACCTGCTTTTTTACCATTTAAACATTTACAGTGTTAAAATGGCTTTTCTCCGTTCCATCTAAACAACCCCCCACCCCCCAAAAAACAAAACAAAACAAGAAATTCAAGTCTGTTAACTGTTACTTCCCTGTTCAAAGCCACAAAAGTGCAAGCAAAGTAAATCTAATCTCAAACCTACATAGTTGCTAAATCTGTCCACATTGTATTTTGTCAGCAGTAGCTGGCTTGCAAGCTTCCATATAAAAGATTTTTATGCCACACATACTAACAGACATTCCTTTCACAAACCTGTCAGATTTGACTATAGACTTTATTTCCACTTTATAACTCCACCCCCCACCCCCCCAAAAACAAAACAAAACAAGAAATTCAAGTCTGTTAACTGTGTTACTTCCCCGTTCAAAGCCACAAAAGTGCAAGCAACTATGTAGCAACTATGCAACATAGTTTAGCAACTATGTAGGTTTGAGATTAGATTTACTTTGCTTGCACTTTTGTGGCTTTGAACAGGGAAGTAACACAGTTAACAGACTTGAATTTCTTGTTTTGTTTTGGGGGGGGAGGGGGGGGGTGGAGTTGTTTCTTGTCCAGGGCAACATGTAAAACATATCAGTCATATCTGTGGGAAGGAAATAACTTGTACCATGCAATGACTGAATCAACCATGTAAAATTATCCAGATTAACATTTTGAAATAGATGCATGCATGAGAGAAATGACTGCCTCTTCAAAGTATGTTGGTCAGCACTATGGTCAGTATAAAGGTGAAAAAACAATTTATGCATTGATTCTGTCCCACTCATACACATTACATAACATTGTTATCACCCTGATTCCCTTCCTCCCCACCTCTAACACAACCCCCTACCCACCCCACAGGATCACTGTGATATAATGCTTTAATGAATCTCTTAATCTCCTCCTAGGATATTGCCTCTCCAGGGTGGGTTTATTTATTTTTTCAATTAAGGGAGAAATAGTAAGAGAGGACATAGAAATGAATTTAGAAAGGATAAAGGAATACTCAAGGAAAGTGCACGGTGAACACCGTCTTGTAGGTAATACACCACACACTAAAGCCGTATATTGATCAGGAGAGTGTTGTAAGTCTCAAGACTTGTCATGTTCAGATGCTACATTTTTGACTGAAATCCTCCTTCACTGCAAGTTGTTTTGAACTCTGAGTTATGCACCTGTTTGCAAAATGAGTACATTGTAAAGCATCCTTTTCACTGCAAATCCAGGAATCAATGACCTTTGGTATGGGCTTCTCCTTGTAATGGAGAATATCACAGTTGAAAGTGTCCACACACCAATAAGGGGTGACTGGATGTTCTATTAAGCCTTTGGTTTAGAGTTCTATTGTCAGAGCTGAAGACTGAGATCATGGGAAGCAAACAGACAAGGTCATTAACTGGTCCTTTGTCCCAAATCTCTGACCACAAGGAACCTGTGAAAAACAGATAAAGCCTGATGTCGGTTGAAGAGACAAGTGAGGTGTGCACAGAGGGTGAGAGGGATAAAAAGAGGGCAAAGATGGGTTTGGATACGGAAAAGATAAAGAGGGGAGGATACCCCAGGAGAGAAATGGCTCGGTCAACACCAACCTTCAATGCGTGTCGCTTTTCTTTCCTTCTTCATCAGAATGGGCGATCGAGGAGGATTCAATAAGTTTGGTGGTAAGTGGCAAAACTCTTTAAACAACAGGTTTGACGGTTTTAAAGAGTCAAAGCTTAAGAAATAAGGGATTTGAGTTTAAAATGTTGAAATTATTAGAAAGTGGACAGTGTTCTTTGTCTATAGAATTACTTGGTATATGTGGTATGGGTGTATTAGGTGTGGTAAAAGGTGATCAGTACTGATGAACAATACTGTTGAATAAATATCCTCTAAAGAAACCACTGTACATTACAAAAATCAAAGTAAAATATTTGTCAACGTCTTGCATTGGCAATCTAACCAATTCAGCACTGACTGCGAATTAAGCCACTGTGTTAATATGGTAGAGTTGGACCCATCAGGTATCCCCATAGAAAATGTACTGGGGCTCCTCCCTGAAAATAACTGTGTTCATGCATAGCGTAATATTATTGCGGTGAGATTGGTACCAAAAAACGATGTTCATTGTTCTTGCAATGGATGGATGATGTATGGTTATGGAAGAAGCACCTCAATATGCTGTGTCATGTGGCATGTGATTGTATGGTTCGTGAATTTACTCTACAGGTAAGAACAACCTGTGTGTGTATGTCTGTCTGTGTGCGCGTGTGTAGTAGGGAGGACTAGACTAATTCAACAAAGCCTTTTTTCACCTTTTATTGTGGAGTCATTCAAATATGTTTTGACTGGCAGTTTCATCCAGAGTTGTCATGCCTAGCTATCTCAGGTTACTGAATTGACCGTGTGTTGAAAGTACAAGTCATGTTTGTCTCAATTGTTGTGCCAAACCCTACCTCAGAAAGGACCATGTTTTATCCAGAATCAAGGTGCTTTCGTTTCGCTTTCATATCAAAAAAGGATCTCATCTTTGATACTCTTGCATGGTGGTGTGAAAATCTTAAAATTAAGGCAACATTTCAGATTCTTAAGTAAGCCTGAACACTTAGGTCTGAGCATTAATTTATCTTACGATTTGTTCACATTGGCATGTTTGTTTAAGAGACTGACCATAAAGCAGAACTATTTATATTATTGGTCGGGGGTTGCCATATAACCTTTCATGTTAATCTTTAATATAAAACTTTTAATTGATGAGCTGTACTCAGTTGGCTTCTACTTTTCACTTAATGGTATGAACTTGTGTTTAGTACCACAAGGATTCTCTTAGGTTTGATCTTTCAAGAAAAGCTTTATAGAGATGCCTGTCTGCAAAATGTAATAAATGGTAAAAAATCCTGCAATATTTGTTGCTGCATTACAAATAATTTCCAATAGCAATGGAACAATCAAATGCGGTTAGGAAAATTTGAAAAGGTTTACTCAGTTTTGGTGCATAAAAGCTGTATAGCACATCTAGTCTTATCACGTTGTTATTGACAAACATGGCACACTGGTCAACTTGCGCCCTTTCAAATACTTGAAGTAGCATTGGCATACTTTTATTTTGAAGAGTAGATACTAGAATTTACTCACAATGAAGAAACTAAAAACCATAATCATCAGGTTGTCTATCTATAAATGAACTTGCTTAATATATCTGGGAAAAGGTTGACTGTATGTTAGTTTCCACAGACGGAAATGGAAGGATTTTGTAGCAAGGAGAACGTGGATCAACTGCTCAATTGCTTAACCCTAAATATCCCCCTTTCATAACTATAGAAGTCAACAGGAAAGGAATGGTATTGTAAAAACAAACCTTCGTACTTTAGTAAATGGGAGTGGTTCACTGAAAAGGAGTGGTTAGTTGGCACACCAAAGAATTCCGATAGTGTTACGATGTACAAAGGTGATGAACGTTTTCAATTAATCTTGTCTGTTGAACTGAAAATTAGAAAAATGTGTTCTCTGTTGATCATGTAAATGTGTTCTCAGGTTTCAATCTCTGAAAATACAAAAATTATAACTAATTACTGCCATAGACTGTGTCAGAGTATATCCCAAAAAAGGTTTTACTGGAGATGCTATAATAGTCAGTGCATGATGGGTTTGTGCACTGTTGAGGATAGGTGCTTGCTGATTTATTGACAAATAATACAGTTGTGTTCTGTTGCCTGTGGCACTACAAAAAGAAGAGTCCAAAACTTCAAAACTGCTTTAAAGGATACTCTAAAACGTTCTTCAAAATTCAGTGATATTTTTTAACTTGGTTCCATTAAACGTTGCTGTGTGTAATGTGACCTACCTTTGCTACAGATGAAGCTCATTGCGTTTTAGATGGACTATGGCCATAATGTGTGGGTTTATAATCCACATAAAGCTACAGGAACTGGATGTTGTGATGTGTTTGCGTGGAGTACTGTGTGTGTGCATGCGTGAGCTGTGATAAAAACTGGAATGGAGCACTGCAAAGTACCAAATGTGAGTCATGAATCATTCCCATTTAAAAGTGGTCCTAAATGCTTCCACAATGTCTACTGTCCTATCGGAGTTCTGAGTTCAAAGATGACAATGCTCCTTTACCACACATCAAATTTAGCCAAATTTTGCTTTTTTGTGCGTTATGTGCGAAGGCATGGATGATCATTCAAAACGTGATTTCAAGAAGTTGTGGGTTAGTGTTAAAAAAAATTGTAGGATAAATAGGATCGTAACCTGGATCAGGTGGTTTCAAGGTGATGGGACCAGTAAAGATGGTTCATGTGATCCATCCCATTTTGCATTCACAAATGGAGTCTGGTTGGAGAAATGACCCTCACACACATTACACACTGAATAGATTGCGTTGAGTGAAAAGGAGAGATTATGGAACTTAATTGTGTATGCACGTGTGAGTGTGTAAAGATGGAACTGTGTTAAGTAGCCTGTCTATAGGTTCTAAACCGCAATCTCTGCTTTGTAATAAATTCACATGAATCTGTGCTCTTCCTTAAGGTCCAAGGGACCAGAGCACTAGCGGCCCCAACTCCAGTAAGTAGTGATCACATTTTTTGTTAAGGTTAAACCAACTATAACATGCTTTTACCTTTTACGATTTCCTTTCATTTCATGCATCCTTTCATAAATTGCAAGGACTATGCCACGTAAATGGATTTCCATTTATACGATTTTATTGTAGCTATGCTGTTAGTTTGTTTGTAGCAGTTAAATTCGGTTGCAATTTCTACCCTTTTCAGCTCTGGTTTATACTTGCACCTTCCTGTCTATGTTTCCAATAGTGCCAGACCAAGATAACTCCGACAACAACACCATCTTTGTACAAGGCCTTGGGGACTCCTATACCGTGGACTCTGTTGCAGATTTCTTCAAGCAGATTGGCATAATCAAGGTACAGCCCCATCCCACACATTAAACGTAAATCACTGTCACCTTCAAACACCTTCTCCTTCTATTAATCACGTGCATGGTTTAGGATTAGGGGGTACAGGTCTGCAATGTAATAGTTCAGATGAAAATAATTTGGTAAGTAAAGAGACGATTTAAGTAAAAAATAACACCATAGAGAATACCGTAGATACTAAGACGCATTCCAGGGACATTATGCTCCTATAGCCCTATATCTTGTTTCTTTTCACCTCCCCTCTTAGATCAACAAGAAGACAGGCCAGCCAATGATTAACCTCTACACGGACAGAGAGTCAGGGAAACTCAAGGGCGAGGCTACCGTGTCTTTTGATGATCCCCCCTCAGCCAAGGCTGCAATCGACTGGTTTGACGGTAAATGTCAGTGATACAAATAGTGAATGTGGAAACTATTGGGGAAGGTGATAGAATCCTGATAGTAACAGTTTCTATGTAAAATTGCCCATATAACATCTGTACAGATCTCAAATACCAACATTGTGCCTGGTTGTAGGCTGGTAGGCACCTAGTTGTTAATATGCTGAGCCCTTGTATTGATAGTCATGTATGCTCATAAGTGTGGGTCAAGATGTGGCATAGTTACTTGGTTCTTATAAATTCCTCATATAGAAGATGATGTGGATCATTGCACTTTCTCTTCTTCTGATCATCCTTTGTTAATTGAACCATTAGATTCAGAACCACAATTTGAGCATATTTTGTTCACCTTATATCCAAAAGCATTTTGGCTTTCATTGCCTTTGCTTTGTGGAACTTATGCTTAAGGCTTTTGATCAGTACTAGATTTATGAAGTGAAGGTGCCAGATGGTGGCATAATTTCTCCTGATAAAAAATGCCTTGTCGTCTTTTCAGGGAAAGAGTTTAATGGAAACCCTATCAAGGTGTCCTTTGCCACCCGCAGAGCAGACTTTGGGGGTAGGGGTGGTGGCATGAGAGGAGGTAGTCGTGGGCGAGGAGGTGAGAATCAGCTTGTTGGTGAGTTCATGTGTAAGGTTGCACAGGGGATTTTGGTAATATGTATGTGGTAAGTCTTGCCAAACTATTGCAGCTGAGTCCTGTGTTTGATTTCTAAACTAGTTATTCATACTGCTACTTGTCTTGGATGTACTTTTATTTCAGTTTTACAACTGTTATTCTTTGTGATAATGAGTAATTATAATGAATGTGGTGAAATGTAATGGCACGTCTGTATAATAATCAAGTTGGCATGCTTGTGATTCAATGAAATGACACCAATCTGTGGGAGCGTTTTCCTGTCCCTGTAGGCCCTATGGGTCGTGGTGGGTTCGGAGGGGGCAGAGGAGGTGGATTCTCTGGTGGCAACGGAGGTGGTGGTGGTGGTGGACAGCAGAGGGCTGGAGACTGGAAGTGTTCAAACACGTGAGTGATCTCTGCTTGGGTGGACTTGCACCTAACCACCTTTCCGCATGTGTGTGTTTATACATTCATAGGTGTGGTGATGGTGGGGGTTTTTTCAGTTTTTGTGTCTCTTTCGGTCTCTCAGGGACTGTGGCAACTTGAATTTCTCATGGCGTAATGAGTGTAACCAATGCAAGGCACCCAAACCTGATGGGGCTGGAGGGATGTCACCTCCTTTGGGAGGAGGTAAGGACAATTATTTGTTGTAACTTAGCTTTGAGACCAAGACACTACAAACTGTTTTTCACACACCATTTTTGCAGGTCACAACAGCTAATAGATGAAGGTTTACTAGATGGCTCAGATGTGACATTTGCATAGCTGGGTATAAGGTGACTTCCTAAATCCTGTCAGTATTTTGAGAACTGGCATTTCCAGTTTTTGTTGGCCAAGGGATCATTCAACAAGATGGCTTTGTGCATAACATAAAATGCATATACACATGATTTACTGTGAAAGTGTGTGTCCACAATACTGGGCCGGGTTTGTGTGTTTAGTCATTTGGCCCTGTCTGTCTGAAGCAATGTCTCCGTCAGTGCAGATCTTTACCACTTATTTTGTCTCAGGAGGTTATGGAGGAGATCGAGACAGAGGCAGCTTTGACCGTGGGGGCTTCCGCGGCCGGGGCGGAGACAGAGGGTGCTTCAGAGGGGGCCGAGGGGGTGAAAGGGGAGGATTCGGGTCTGGCAAAATGGATGGAAGGTGAGGGATTGTCAAGTGTGTCCATTCAAACACTCAGATTCTCTGATGCAAAGACACACACCAAGTTGCTTGACTTGTTATGATTGTTAGGCTGTATGACCAAACGTCATTGCCATTCCTGGAAAAGTCAGATTTGAATCTCTTGCAGGGGAGAACACAGACAGGATCGTCGAGACAGACCTTATTGATCAACAGTCTAGGCTGGAACATACCTTCACATTTCTTTCTACTCCGTCCCAGTGTGCAAGAGCCAGCGCTGATTCCCAACCTGCCTGGATGTAGCTACCCACCTACACCCCCAACTCTTTTCTACATTTCTAGAATCTGTTATTGGGAGTCTGTATTTTAATGTGTGTAGACATGACACATTTTCTGTCTGTCTTTCTTCCTTACAAGTACACACACACTACTGATTTGAAAACCTCTGTATTTCCTTAGTTTAGTGTTCCTAATTTGAAGAAAAAAGCTCTGTGTCGTTGAAAATCCATATTACGTTGCAGTAAATAAGTGTGCTTGGATTATTTACCATTTTATTTTAAATGAAAGCGTTCATCAAATAAAACAACTATCATACATTTCATGTTTAATTTGACAGTACATCTGGATAACTAGTCTATACTGTAAGTACATCATTACATATAAACCTTCCCTCTGTAACATGAAAATTATGATAAAAACGCTTGAAGACATCATCTAACATTTCATCTATAGACTTGAAATAATCTTGTGAATCAGTGCAATCGCTACATGAGTGATTTGGTCTGTGGATGCAATACTATTTAGAGTCATCAGCCCTTGCAATTTTAAACAGTACAATATATATTCAGAGTTTTTCCTGCATTGAAAAGCCAAAGTGGCCTGCCTAATGTTTTTCTTTTAGAGAGTATTCATTGTTCTTGTCATGAACAGCTCATGATGCAAAGCATAACACCCCATCAGTGAAACATGATGGAGGTAGTGATATGGTATGGGTATGTATGGCCAAGTAATAATAGTGACAATTAGACGTATTACTAAGTTGGTTTGTCCAATTACTGTCCCTTAAAAAGGGCGGTAGGCACGTATATATATATTTTTTTTAAAGTAATTCGTACACCGTTCATCTGATTTGAATGTAAATACCCTCAAACTAAAGCAGAAAGTCTCCACTTGAAGCACATCTTGATTGTTTCATTTAAAATACATTGGAGTGGTGTATAGAGCCAAACTGATGAAAACTGTGTCAATGTCCAAATATTTATGGACCTGACTGTACCTTGGTATTTTGTCGTAGTTAGTTTGGCTTCTCTTTGATCAGTGCTATGCTCCAAAGATGTGCAAATGTCTGCAAGTACAAATCAAATTGTATTTGCATACCCCTTTTTACTACCAGTGTCACAGAGGGTTTCAAATACGACCAAAAAACTGTAAACCTAAACCAACCTAAACCCTCATGGAGATCAAGAAAAAACTTCAAATGAGAAAAAATGCAAGAAACCTTGGGAGGAGCAATTCCGTTTGGGATCCTCTCCTTCAGAAACTGTTGGTGAAAGAGATGTGTAGAACATAGGCTAAACAGTCACACAGCAGGGATGGGTCAATGGGTGTTTGAAACACCAAAATCCAGTGTTCGACTTGGGTCAGAGTTGGTAAATCGCAGTTTAACCCTTGTGCTCTCTTCGTATTCTGCAACTCACCCTGTCCTAAGGGTGAAAAAGCCCCCGTCCCCCTTCAACCTTGAAATTAAGCAGGTTAATTCATTTTTTTTACCCTGTACCTTTTTGGGCACTGTAATGTGCAGTCATGCTGCACATGAATCTGAAAGATTTGGTTTTGTCTGAGTTATATTGAGCACATACAATCTAAATGTCTCATTTTGGTTGTGCGTGTGTGTGCATTTAACGTCGGGTCATTCTGATCCCTGAAGAGAGCACGAGAACTAAGGGTAACCTAGCCTATGCTAGGTTGGCTACCTAGCATAGGTAGCCAACAGGGCTGTGGACTGTGATCCATGCAGTATCACAGGCAGGGGGATGGGAAAAGGAACTGGGAACTCACTGTCCACTCACTGGGAACTCACTGTCCACTTCGAGACTAGATTAGCTTTGGCAAACTGTTATAGACCCCCCCCCCCAAACACACACACACCAAAGCGGGTGTGTGGAGGGGGAACAGAGAGAGGACAGCAGGAATTAGAGAATGCAGGGAGCAACTAATAGTTACAGTAATATTAAGAATAAGGTCCCCACCGGTCAAGTGTGAACTAGTGCAGCAATTTAACAGACCAAACTCTAAAATATGAATGAGTTCCCTGCCTCCCAGTGTTTCCAACTATTAAAAGACAATGACAGTAACAATATACAGTAACAAGTTTACTTTACTTGGAAGTGACCGAGCAGAATATCTACACATTAGAGGATCAAACAATGTGAGTCCAATGTCACTTATGTCCTAAAAACTTTTTTATTATACATGCAATTAGCCAATTAATATGGCGCTGTCTCCCTACTCCCCAGGTTAGAATAAAATAGAATTGGGATGGAGGGTTAAAGTTAAATAAACCAGATCTAGACAATAGGCCATCATGTGACATGCACACGCTTTGTTTGTGGTAACATAATTCCGAAAATTACGTAAGGCTAGGTGTCACCCTGCCCCCACCTCTCATATGTTAAAATCCGGAGTTGCTGGATGGAGTGTCTACTTGATTGCTCTCACGCATTGATAGTTACATATTGATAAGGAAGGGTCAAGATGAGTCTGATAGGTTGTTATGTTGTATAAAGGAAATGGCCAAACGTTAACTCCTTCCAATGTCAAAACCAAAGTCATATTCACATCACAATTGTTTGTGGATCTGTTATTCAGTTGTCTGTCAATAACTTTGAGAATATATTCTTAACAAATGAGGTGGACAAAATAACTAGACAAATGTCCAAAAGATTATCTGTAGGTATATCTTTCACTTACTACTAACATTTAACATTTCTATCTAATAATGACTGGAAAGACTGGAAGCAGTACTTTTCAGTCACCTGAGATACATGGTGACTTGGAGGGCACAAAGCTTCAGGAGACCTTGCAAAATATGTATTTTGTATATTCATCAATATTATTTAACAAACAATTTAACTTATCCTTATTTTAAAAAAACAGGCTTAGCATTTTGTCAGTTTACTAATCCAAGGCTATGTAACACTAAGTCAAGTTCAAGTTGTGCTTTATTGTCATTTCGCTACATGCGGGGGCATACAGTGGAACAAAATGTCATACCTCACAGAGTCACGGGAGTGGGTAGTTTTTGTGCAGGTGTGTCATTCTCCATGTCAAACCATGAATAAAAGTGTTTGAGTGTATCTGGGAGGGATGTGTCATCATCACAGGCCTGTGGCGGGGACGAACAGTGTAGCAGCCCACGAACCTCTGCTGTCATCCATGGCTTCTGGTTGGCGTGTGTGGCGATGGTCTTTGTGACTGTTACATCATCTGTGCGCTTTTTGATGTAAGCAGTCACAGTTTCAGTGTACTCCTGTAGGTCAGTGTGGTTGTTGTAAGTGGCTGCCTCTTTGAACATGTCCCAGTCTGTGCTCTGGAAGCAGTCCTCCAGTGCAGAGGTAGCATTTTCTGGCCAAACGTCTGCAGACGCACCCACCACACAGGAATGCTGCTACACTAGATGTTTCTGTATGTTTTATCCTTGTGTAAATGAAGCACTCTAAAATGCTTTGGCGCCATTGTTTAAAGAGAGAGATGAAGATATGTGGCAACAGATGTTTTTGCAGAGGGGAACACACTATAGCAATTAGGTATTTGGTCCTCTTATCCCACAGTTTAATACATATACATATATGTACATATACACACATATACAATACATATCCCCACAAGATCAACCAAGGCTATGATTTGTGAGGGTTTTGAGATGTGTTTATATTTGGAGAAGGAACAGGTATTTCGGGTTTTTAACAATTGAACTCGCAAATTTTTAAAGGAAGAGGTGTGTATATAGAGGGAGGAGTGTAACATTTCTGTTTAAAAGGACAGCATAGCTTTAAGAATTGACCAACTGAGACATGGCAGCTTGCAAAGGACTATGCTGTATTCTCTTGGTTGTCTTTCTGGCACAAGGTAAGTTCATCTTTTATTCTTATGCAGTACTAAGGTGATATAACTGAAAACATTACAATTTAAGTTTTACCATGGCATTTGTAGGCCATTAAGACATATATTAAAAACATTTTTGTTCATAATAAGTTCTAAATTAGTCATTTACAGGGTTAAAAGTTTTAATACATGCTTTGGAGTACTGATGTCTGAGTTTTTAATAGGATTCAAGGTAAACAGCAAATAATAAATAAATATAGTTACATGTACGAAACGTCTTTCCAACCACCCAATTAATTCAAGAATTTTCACTGGTAAAAATGATCTGTGACAATATCTGGCCAATGCAAATTGTTCGATGACATTCTTTACAATGGGATATTGTAAGAATAATTGTTGGTGGCAGCATCTTACATGTTTGCTTTGCGTCCCTGGATGAGTGAACTTTCATATAAAGAAAAGCTTTGAAAAAAGTTAAATCATTGAAAAAGTGAGGAACAGATGGGTAAATTTTGCAGTGGCCTCTTATATTTGACCCTTCTGTTCCAGAGCTGCATATTTTGCATAGACCACTGATTTGCATATGAGATGTGCATTTAAAAGCCACTTCGAAGACTACATGTTACAACATTCCAGCCTCATTATTGTCTAATTTAGAGCTAAAATCGGATTTTGCAGTGAAACTGAAACAAATAGAATAGATAATAGTAGAGAGAGAGTAAAGGAAGGGCACAGAAAACGATCCCTTTGCCAATTGTTACAACTGTGTTTTCAACCAAGCAGGAACATTTCTGACATTCATGTGATGATAATTCTAAACTAAATACTTGGTGTTATGCCTTTTTCAGGGTGTTACACTCAGTTGACTGGTAAGTCTCTTTTCGATCTTTTAGTTTCTAGGGTCTTATTAACATTCACAATGCTTGGAAAAGGGATCAACAATAGTTCAAGGATTACATAAAGATAATTTCAGTAGAACTGGTGTATGTTGACCTCAGCTATGGCTGAGCTCTAGAATGTAGGGTGAGAGTCTTAAAAGCAAGACTTAAAGGCTGACAGACTGTATGAATGACATCAACAAAAGACCACTGCAAAAAAATTGGCACATTTTTGGAGGTGGACAGTATGCATCTTCCTCCTCTTACTGCAGTGCTTTCTTTTGTAGTAAACCCTGTATATTCCCTTGAAAATATAGAGGAAGACTTAGGCTGCATAAGGAACATAACACAAAACCAAACCCCATTTCTTTCAGTGTGTGGCCAGGCTCCACTTAACTCCAAGGTTGTGGGGGGTCAGGATGCCTTGATTGGAGCCTGGCCCTGGCAGGTGAGTCTACAACAGCGATCAGGCTTCCATTTCTGTGGTGGATCTCTAATCAACAACCAGTGGGTTCTGACTGCTGCTCACTGTTTCTCCAGGTAAGTATTCATACAATACTACAGTGCAATGTTGTGTTCAACTAAAAACATTTCCTACACTTATTTGTGATATACTTAACAACTTCCCACAGCACCAGCACATCAAATCTGCAGGTCATCTTGGGAGCTAAGAGCCTGGAGCAAAACAGCCCAAACACGGTGATCAGCTTAGTAGCACAGATCATCTGCCATCCCAACTACGATAAGTCTACCAGCGACAATGATATGTGTCTGCTAAAGCTGTCCTCTCCAGTGACTTTTACCAACTACATTCAGCCTGTCTGCTTAGCAGCACCTGACAGCACCTACAATGCAGGCATTGTCAGCTGGACCACTGGTTGGGGTGCTATTAATTCAGGAGGTGAGCATACATAAGATATTTTAAAGTACTAGACAACTGTATTACAGACCTAGATTAAAGCTATCTGAATATAGATGATCAACACCTTGAATAAGTCTATCTACTGGAATTGAACATGTACTGCAATATTTACTACAGTATTACAGTATCTCAAGTTTTTGATAGATTTTAATAAAGTCCAACGTATAGATTATGTCAATATTTTTGTAAGCATTTATTTTAGTGTACAAATCTAGGAAGACTACAACATCAGTCTAACTCACGTTTTTCCGGAGAAAGGAACTACAATTTGCTGCCTTAGAATTACACGTTTTAAAGATACTGATACATCTAACACTGATTAAATGAAATATCACATCCTCTGTCAAGCCCACCCCTAAAATTACATTTCCTAGGTTTTTATTTCTTTAAATATATGTGGGATTTAATCACTTTGTGGCATCAACACAAACAATTTATGTAATCCACCAAAAATAGTTTAGTACTTTTCATATTTAGATTCTCTTTGTTATTTCTTTATATTTTGATTTTGTCTGTTTCCCCAGTGAACCTCCCTGCCCCTATGAATCTCCAGGAAGTAGATGTCCCAATAGTGGGGAACAGACAGTGCAACTGTAACTATGGAGTGGGCTCCATTACAGACAACATGTTGTGTGCTGGTTTAAAAGCTGGAGGAAAGGACTCATGTCAGGTAATATGCTACGTCATAGAGGTGTAACAATGAATCGTGGAACAATATATCGCAATACAAAAATGTAACGACATGTATTGTAGTTATGGCAATACTTTATGATATGTTGACCGTTTAATCCTTCTGAGCATTCACAGAAATCGCTTGAACTAGGTTTACTAAATTATAGGTATAATAAAGTTATTGAAAACGTTTGGAAATAAACCTGTTGATTGAATTCCACTTTCATTTAAAATTTTGTTCAGAATATCGTGAGACATGTTGCATTGTAGACCCAGTATCATGATACGGACTCTATCATTGATTAAGTGTATTGTTACACCCCCACTACTTAATGTACCTCTTTTGATCATTGATCATTAATAAACATATATTTTTATATTGCTCAAAAAGTGTTAATCCCTGACATTGTTAACCTCTTTCCAGGGTGACTCAGGAGGTCCCCTGGTCAGCAAACAGGGTGGTCGCTGGATCCAGTCTGGAGTGGTGAGTTTTGGCAGAGGATGTGCTTTGGCCAATTTCCCCGGAGTCTATGCCAGAGTATCCAAGTACCAGTCATGGATCAACAGCATAATCACCAGCAGCCAGCCAGGATATGTTACTTTCAATTCTATTGAAACTGACTCTGACCTAAGTGTTAGCTGCACTGGCTTACCACCTGTCCCGACCACTGTATCTCCCACACCTAAACGTGAGTGTTAATTGGAGAGTTTTATGCATTTGTCTGTACTGAATTGTGAAATGAGTAGCTTAGGCTCTCTACAGGTAAATGGTTTTGGTACTTCAATATTCGACACATCACACATAGTTTCATTCCTCCTTTCTTCAGGAGCTGAAGGGACATTTATCTATTAATTTGCACTTGGACTGGGAGGAAAATAAAAGTGTACTATAAATTCCTTGGTTAAACATTAAACTTATACTGATAGTTGATTATAGTAAGCTCATCTCAATATGTGCGGACCCACCCTAGAAATGCAGCCAAGTCCAGGCACATGTTCACAAAGGGATAGTTTTAATAATAAGGGAAATCATATTTATTACATTTACGATGACTGCAGCATACATATCAATTTAATAAACATTGAATACTTCAAAGTACTATAGTTTATACGTAGTCTTTATAGTTTATATATAGGCTTTCATCTTTGTGTCCTCTTTTTTTGTAATTGATCCCTGTGTAGCTGTGGTTTGCGGCAGTGCCTCTTTGAGTTCTCGTATTGGTGGAGGAAGTTCTGTGGCATCAGCTGGCACATGGCCATGGATGGCCAGCATACAACAAAATGGAACACATGTCTGTGGAGGAACACTAGTGGCAGAAAACTTTGTCATGAGTGATGCTGGCTGTTTCTCCAGGTGAGACACTCAAATATTGTTTCAGTTCTGGCCTAACTATAAATAGCAATTCATCAGAAAGAGGAGCAATGCCACTACTGACTGATTCAGTGTCAAATAACAATGACAAATAATGAGACTAGCAACATCAGTTCATGCACACCTTCCTAAAATACTGGTAAGGATAGAATAAAAAAGCTTAAATTCCTTAAAAAAAGCTTTAAAAAAAACCCATTAAATTCCACTATACCATAAATTTGGCTTAGGTTAGGTTAGTTAGTTGACTTAAATAACTAAAATATTTGTCAACCACACCCTTTCTTTCTGCTCTTTGGTATATTACTTAGAAAAATTAATCCATCAGTCCATTTGTGTTTAGATTCAGTCTTCAGAATAAAGAATAAATCATACTCATATAATGGTGTCCATTAAGTTGTATTATGTCTTTCATTTCCACTTTACCTAGCCAGCCAAAAGCCTCTGGTTGGATGGTCATCTTGGGACGTCTGAACCAAAATGGAACCAATCCATTCGAGGTGACCCTGAATGTAACCAATATTACTATGAGCAACTTGACAGGCAACAATATAGCACTTCTTCAACTAGGAACCAAACCCACACTTTCAAACTACATTCAGCCTATTTGCCTGGACACTAGCAATACAACCGTTACCATAGGATCTACGTGTTGGGTTGCTGGCTTGGGCGCAGGGCAAGGAGGTATGTGTAAAATGTATACATGTGTTTGTGTACAGAGCAGCTGTTTGAATTAAGTAGTGTATGGAATATATTGAATTAATATGTGTATAAAAATAAGATGCTGTAAATTAAACTGTCCTTTCTTCATTTCCAAGTGAGCGTTCAAGAGTTGCAAACCTCTGTAGTGGATTGTGGTAATGCATCAACTGCTGACAGCATTTGCACTGGTTCTGTGACACTGCAAAAGGTATATTACCTTCATTGGTCCTTTGTTGACAGAGATTTACACTCAGTATTGTAGCTATATGATAACCACAATGTGTCCACCCTTTCTTTTTTTCAGGGTGATGAAGGGGGTCCTCTAATGTGTAAGCAGAATAATGCATGGTTTCAGGCTGCAGTGTTGACTCTTACGAGTAACTCTAACAGCAGTATAAACATCAGCACCAGCAACAGAGCACAATCATACTTGGCCCAGGGAGTTTCTCCCATGGTATTCTCCAAAGTATCCCGCTATGGGACCTTCATTCAAGCCACCGTAGGAGGTTTGCTGTCTCCTGCCTCAACCAGCAGCACTGTTGCTGCCACCATCAATGCAGCTCACTCAGCCCAGGCCTCCTTCACTTCTCTCCTTTTCTTGTGTATCAGCAGTGTCTTTTTCCTCAAATAAGGTTTGATGATCTAGAACACAAACTTTTAGAGTGACCGTTCCATAAGATGTGTCTAGGAAGTTTGCTTTCAGTCAAATGTTTATAGCCTCTTTTTCTCTAAATCAGTCAAGGACATTTTGGCAGTGACACAGAAAACATACCAAAAATGAATTGTATTTTTATTACAAAGGGTTGCTGTATTTAAGCAATGTTGGGATTCCACAAAGTATGACAAATCTTTGAAGAACATCTTTCCTTTCAAGAACTTCAGTTAAATATAAGTACACAGTTAAATTGTAATAAGCTTTGTCAGATTCAGGTTGTTATTTTTCTTTTTCTTTTCATGGTACATAGTAACAGATTAATCATTCGTTGATATTTCTAAAATGTTTTTCACAGATCACTGAAGGGCTTGCAGCACTAAAACCAACGTGTATCATTGTAATCAGCACTGTATTCATCATGTTGACCTTTCAAGATCTACCTCATCTGTAGCCACAAGATTATGGTATACTCAAGATATTTCTTATCATACTGCACATACTGTATATGTATGCCATAATAGAAGAGAGTTGTGGTTGTCTTTATGTAGGATTTACAGTTTTCTACTTTGAAAGGGTTTTACTATAAAAGTAATTTCTGGGATTTCATGGCATAGATACTGCATCTGCAGTTTCAAATATGTTATGTTTACATAAAATATATATATATGACACTTTTATCCACAGCAACGTATGAAGTCAATGACCGAATTGCACTGTTTGTATCAGTCTAAAGTTTTCTCGAGCGTGTCATTGAACATTTCAGACACAAAAAGCCTACTCAACAAACAAACAGGATGCAAATTTTTGTGAAATAATTTTATAAGCAAATTTTTAAAAGAAATTCTTGCATATATGGTAAGCACTAAATGAAGGATATATACAGGTATAAAAATGATTTTACAATATTCAAATCACAATAACAATTTGTTTCTGTATTGCCATTTAACTATTTAAATTAACATGCCATTTAATGATTTTTAATTTAAACAATCTATGCAGACTAAATGTATTTTATTTAATCAAAATGGTGTTAAATGTATTTCTGAAATGTATTTGTTCCAATTATTGATTATTTAATTTGTGCTATAATCGTAATTAGATCGTTTTTGTTTTTGATTAATACATCTACACACTGATTATGAAATATGATTGTTTTATTTGTATTAAAACACTATTCGCTAATTATAAGTATAAGTAGTTTGGTTGTGAATATTTTGCTTATCATTTCAATTGTCACTTCCAGGGAATTTAGTTCTTTAGGTATTATCACACAGTAAGATAACGTCGCAATTAACTATTGGTAAACATTTTACTAAGATTGGGTTTTTGACCCCACTCATTTTTGTTAAATTCTGTCGGGCAATCATTCAGTGAAGAGGCATTACAAACGTTTTGGGCTTTACTTAAATGTAAATACGTTTAAATCTACCCTGCAGTTGTCAGTCCTGTAAAGAAATATTGCTTTACAACTGTACAGTGTACTATTGTTGGGACCAATTTTGATCTTCACCTCTCACCTCACGATTACGTTAGAAATATTTATTTGGTTTTACATGCCCTTGGCAAGGGCCAACCTAAATTACCTCTATGTAATTATCATTATTATTTTCCCACCCTAAAAGCAAAAAACGTTTTGCACTACATCGACATGTTGGGTTCAAAATGTTCATCTAGGTCCCAATTACACTGCTTAGCGAATGTTTCTTTGATGGCTTAAGCCTGGGATACACTAGCTGCGATGCATCGTGCTTAGCTGAGAGTTCCTGGAAGCACAGCCTTTTTCCTTCTGTGCCCATGTTATCAAATTGGACAAATTATGCAGACTGTGATCCGCTGCAGCAATCGTTTTGTGAACTGGTCACATTTTTCCACGAATCCCTTGTGAATTTGGCTGCAGGGTGATAAAATACATAACATTATATGAGCACAATCCCTGGGGTTCCCCTGTGCTCAGTGTGGAGGTGGTGGAGATGCTGCTCTCAATATGGGCCGACTGAGGTCTTCTAGTCAGGATCCAAATCCAGTTTCAGAGGGAGGTGTTCAATTTTCCAATAAGTTTTCAGGTATGTACAGTGAGGAAAATAAGCAAAATAAATAAATATTAATATTAACAATAAGCTGCTATTTAGCAAGTTCTCCCACTTGGAATTCCTGGAGGGGTCTTAAATTCATCATCGTAGGTGCATGTCCACTGTGAGAGATCTTTTTTTTTAAATCCAAAAATCACAATATGATTCTTTTTAACCATTTATATGTATGATATAGCTGCAAGTAAGTATTTTAACACCTGTCTATCAGCTAGAATTCTGACCCTCGAAGACCTTTTAGTCTGCCTTTAAAATGTCCACCTAAACTCCATTTATTATCCTAATTTAGATGCACCTGTTTGAGGTTATTAGCTGCATAAAGACACCTGTCCGCCCCATACAATCCAAGAATCCAATTACTAACATGGCCAAGACCAAAGAGCTGTCCAAAATTGTACACCTCCACAAGGCTGGAAAGGGCTACGGGGAAATTGTCAAGCAGCTTGGTGAAAAAGGTCCACTGTTGAATCAATCATTAGAAAATGGAAGAAGCTAAACTTGACTGTCAATCTCCCTTAGACTGGGGCTACATGCAAGATATCACCTCGTGGGTTCTCAATGATCCTAAGAAAGGTGAGAAATCAGCCCAGAACTACACGGGAGGAGCAAATCAATGACCCGAAAAGAGCTGGGACCACCGTTTTCAAGGTTACTGTTACACTAAGACGTCATGGTTTGAAATCATGCATGGCACGGAAGGTTCCTCTGCTTAAACCAGCACATGTCCAGACCCGTCTTAAGTTTGCCAACAATCTTTTGGATGATCCAGACGAGTCATGGGAGAAAGTCCTGTGGTCTGATGAGACCAAAATATAACTTTTTGGTCATAATTCCACTAAACGTGTTTGGAGGAAGAAGAATGATGAATACCATCCCAAGAACACCATACTCACTGTGAAGCATGGGTGTGATTTTCTGCACATGGCACAAGGCGACTGCACTGTATAAAGGTGAGGATGACCGGGGCCTTTTATTGCAAGATTTTGGGGAACAACCTCCTTCCCTCAGTTAGAGCATCGAAGATGGGTCAAGGCTGAGTCTTCCAACATGACAATGACCCGAAGCACACAGCCAGGATAACCAAGGAGTGGCTCTGTAAGAAGCATATCAAGGTTCTGGGTGGCCTAGCTAGTCCCCAGACCTAAACCCAAAAGAGAATCTTTGTAGGGAGCTCAAACTCCGTGTTTCTCAGCGACAGGCCAGAAATCTTACTAATCTAGAGAAGATCTGCGTGGAGGAGTTGGCCAAAATCCCTCCTGCAGTGTGCACAAACCTGGTGAAAAACTAGAGGAAATGTTTAACCTCTGTAATTGCAAACGAAGGCTACTGTACCAAATATTAACATCCATCTGAATGTACCTGTAGTAAAATAACACTATAAAATAGGTGGCAAATACATATATACACGTATATATATATCCCTTGCGCTGCCTTAGGGTCATTGTGATTTACCTTTTGTACCATAAAGGTGGGTCACAGTGACCCAAAAGAAGCACCAGGGCTAAATATATATGTAAGTTATACAGTATGTGAGTGACACGGGGCTGTCTTAATATTTGGCCCACTGGGGTTACCATAAGAGTTGCAATGCTGTACAGTGCGGTACGTGGTTAGTTTATGTAATGTAACAAAAGTCGTTATGATGGATTCACAGAGAGCATCCAATGCAACACCACAGTCAAACACAGCATCCATCTACAAGGTGTTACGCCATCATGTACAGTAACCACATTACTATGACTTCATGCGCTACAGAGCTTTCAATGTGAGCAACAGCTGTTGGCTACCAACCAGTTAACTAATACTTCATATAGCAATACAACTTTGTTTTTCCTGTATTTCCACTGTTGAGCCAGTATTATGGTAGGAATGATAGACCATTAAAGCAAATAACGATGAAAGGGGTATGAAATAATGATCATAAGTCATGTAGAACAATTGATACCATTTAATATCCAAACAATTGGATAAGAGTAAGGTGGTTTTCCTTACTTTCCCTAGAGTGCGGATAGCTGGTCACATGACCCCATCGTCTTCATACAGGATCATCGTTGCTGGCACATAATGACCATGTCCAGTGGTTGTTATATTACCCAGAAATACATATGAGCTTATTTTAATTTGGGGGAGGGGGTGATATTTTCAGTTTGTAGATGGTATTGTTTAAATCAAGATTCCAAGTTAGATACTGCAAGTAACAATGTTGGTAAAATCAACTTGTTCCAAAGGTGGTTCTTTACCAATAAAATGCAATATAAATATATGCCTAAATATTACAAGAAGGAAAAACCTGGAGGGGAGGTTTCTGTCATGATATATGTTAGGACCATTTTTGCACAGGATTGCCCAGTTTCTTTGCTTTGATGCAAATATTTCAGCTGTGTGAGGCTGCCACACAGCTTATCACCACCCCCTCTGGCACAGAAGAAAATGAAAACCCTGTTTCATTCGTAACTTTATTTTTAAGTGTAAATTAGCAGCAACAGATTTATGCTTTGTTACCTCTGCAATCTTCATAAATAGTAAGTATGCAATACTTAAAATATAAGATACAAAAATCTGTAAACTCTAAGACATGAAATGGATCCGTTTGCAATCAACTCAAGCACACCTCTCAATTTCCCCATAAATGGTACCCTCTATATTTTAAATTCTGAAAGCTGAGGTAAACAGTTAGTTATGTCTTCCTAAAATGCCAATTTTATCAATACTTGAATGAGCTGCAATTAACAGGCACAAATGTTTATACTGGTGCGTATTTTTACCATTTAATATATTCAACAACGTAATCACTTTCTACAGATGTAGCAACATAACCAGAGGTGAACTTGCCATTTTAAGAAAAACACTCATGATGGCAAACTCAAACACTGGAAAACACTTGATCATTAAACAGTTTGACACTATTGGTTTCACAATTCAAGAGTTCATTTTAAAGCAGTATTGCAATACAAAGCTAGTTGTTACTCAAATAAATGTCAGTAAGGCAATACATACTGAATGAAATATAATTCAAATCAAAGTTGATCAACTTAAATAATGACGCATCATTCGTACGTCACTTTGGCAGTAGTGGACAATAACGTGATACTACTTTAATCAATACATTAGATGAAATCCAAATTATTTTGTGAGATAGTGCCTAACTTACAAAGGACAAGATTTAACAGTGTATTTATAAATATCAACATAGGTTTAGGGTTAGCTATATGTAGCTAACCTACATACTTACCACATCTCTTAACATCACATTAAATTACCTTGAAATAACTATCAATAACAAATTAAAATACTCAACATGGACTGTTTGGCTGTCTTAATTGATTGTCATCTAATAGTTTCCTAATATGGTTCATAGTATGGAATTGTATATAGTATACAGTATGACAGTACAGTGACAGCTTCACAGCAGTTTTTACAGATATATTCCAAATATAGACATTAAAATGTATTGTCTATTTATTGTCTAATTTATTTATTATTAAGAATTCAGTTTTAAAGTATCCAAACCAGCATTTTGTAGGGTCTGTTTCTTTACAACAACCATGATGCTAACAACTTGCAACACATTTAAACTCTGGAATAAAGTGCGTCCCGTTTTCTAAAAACTGTCAAGGTCTTGATGTTTACTAGAGTCTGGATTTCCAACCCTGTAATTCACTCCCTGTGTTTCAGATTGCAATAGACAATGTATATAACTCTCTTTAAATCATTCACTATTCCTGCAAACATACTAGATATTTAAATGTATTTCTCCCATGTTTAAAGAAACAAAAACACTCCTATTTCACAAAAAACTACAGTACTTACAAAACTTTAGATTGGTCCCAAGACAACAAGAAATAAGGCAACAATTTCAAACAATATCAACAGTTCTATCTAGGTTTGTGTACAATCTAAGAAAAGTAACATTTTTAATTTCATGGCAACTAATTTAACTTTGGCCATGGTTAAATCACACAATTGGATTATTGAATTGATTATCATTCTTAAGTGTGAATCAATCAGAAATTAGTAGAATGTCAGCTTTATATTTACAATTACTAGTCCAAGTCAGTGTGGGGTGATACGACAGTGAGGCATTGGTGAAGGTCTACATAGTAGTCAAAGATCATGCTTCACTTTACATTACTGTATGAAAGACAATTCAGTTCTATCACAAATCCTTTGATTGCACTTCTGTCACGTTTTCTCTCCCTTATAATGAACAAAAGTATCTGTGAACTGGGAATGCTGTGATGGCTGACAAGGCGATGCCCAGACTGTCCCCAACACTAGCAGCTGCCATTGCAAATTCCCGCTGTCTGTCTCCAGTCTGATAGGAAAGGGACAAGAGTTAGAGAGAATTTCAAGTTAGTAAATGACATTGGTAAAAATGGCCTTGCACATATTTTCTACACATTTTCTAGTGCCTAGTGTGTTTGCTAAATAGGCTAATCTTCAGTAGCAGCCTTTATGCCAAACACCCAATTACAAGCAGGCATACCACAGCCAGACACAAAAGAATACTTTTTTCTTGATGAGTCTAAGACCCAGAAAAGTCTAACAAAGTGGACACTGGACGGACCTCTTTGCTGATGAAATAGAAGGTATTGACATAGGCTGCTCCTCCCAGCAGCCCCTCATAAAGGACAATCCCAAATACCAACCAACCGCTGGGAAGGAACTCATAGTACACCGCCAGGCCCAGCAGCACAGAATTCACACACTGAGAGAGAGATATAGAGGACAACATGGAGTACCGAAGGAGATATTGGACAGAATTGGAGAGAAGGAAAAAAATACAGATGAAGGGTAGAAAGAGATGCAGTAGAGTTCATTTCTGACAGCTTGTTCTGTAAACTTTTAGCATCACTGTCCATATCCCCTTCCTCACCTGCAACAGAGATAAAGCCCAAATTCTCCTGATCTTCAAACAGCAGAGAGACGAACGTGAGATTAGTACCCCCACCTGGTAAAGGGTCTGGTACCTGAACACACCCCACATACATTTTTTAAATCTCCATATAATGGGAAAGAAACACTGTAGATTCAATAGATTTTGACAGATGTACAAAAAGGACTTCACTTAAAAATATTTTTCAGAGAAGCAAGACATGGACAAAATAATTTTACCGACCATCGGTATTGCTCTGCATGTGAAAACACAAAATTTGGAAAATACAGGAGCTCCATCTGAAACAAAATGAAACATATTTCAAACCAAAGTGAATACTACATACCAACTGTAATCGCATAACCAACTGTAGGGATATATAATTATATAGACATGAAAGTGCCCACAAGACAGTCAGTGATGAAGAGGTCAGTGACACTCATGCATGCAGTCACATACAGATTATACATAGAGCACATCCCAGTATCTCACCTCAAAGAAAACCTAAAAATAAGTCAAGCATGATAATTTGGGAATTTACAAAATATCTCACCAGAAGCCACATACTCTGAAAAGTTGCTAAAAGATGATATATTTACATTTATACATGATATAAATATAAACCAAATTCTGCCCATCATCCACGCACAGCAAGAGATTCTATGCGTTATAGTACAGATGGTAGTATGAGTATGATAACTAGGTAATGTTCTGAAGCTGCCAAAGGGAGCCACAGGGCCACTCACCAAGCCTTGGTTGATAAAATACTCAGCGAAGTAAACCAGACCAAGAGGGAGAACAAACACCCAGAGACCCTGAGAAAAACAGCAAGCACAGAGGGCTACTCAGCTTGACAAAGAAGCATCTGCTATTGTTTGGCTACTGTTGAAAGTGTGTTGACAGTTATCTACAGTATATAAAATATATCCAATATTTTTTGTTAAGAGACAACTGCTGTTCTGGCCAAGTTCAAACATAAAAATTACCAAATGGAATACTAACCTGACTCATTGAGTCCCATCCTAAAGGCTCTTTGCATATGTTTTTTTCTCTTTCAAATTATATAATTTATACTGAAATCCACTTTTAATTTAATTATGAAATGTCATAACTCAACAGTAGCAATGCAAACAATTGAACAGCTGAAAATACAATTTGATCCTATGCATAAAAGCTTGGGTAAAGTTATTTTTTTCTAAGATTGATTAAACAAATACATGTATTCTTTTCTGGTTTACTTATTTATGCCTTACACACTCACCTTGATACATTGACATTTCTCTGTTAAGGTCAGTGCCCCAGTGGGCATTTCTTTTATAACATTGAGGGAGGAGAAAACAAAACAAAACATTTATTTTTAATCAATTATCTGATTGGAACTGTATGGGATTCATATTTTTCTTAGGTGAAATACTAGTACCACATGTGAGTATGTTCTTTTCAATAGACTTCATAATTGCAACGTAAACTATCAGACACTATACAAAAAATACACAAACACACCTTCAGGAACACTCTGGGTTTGCTCTTCCTCAGTGGAGTCCTCCATCAGAGGCTGCCTCTCCTCTGAACATCTGCCACTGACTGACAAAGCAGGCCTTACTTCTCTGCACTGCCACTGTGAGAAGGATGGGGGAAATTCCAACAGGAAAAAGTAACTGAAATAGAGATAAGAGAGGGGGGTGGATAGTGAGTGCAGAAGGTGAAATACCTGACAAAGAAAAACATATTTTTTTTGGCAAGAGTGTCACCAAGTAGCTCTCACCTGACCATCATGGCAACAGGGACCACCAGCATTACCTGCAGTGTAACCCTGGGTGACAAGCCAACCTGTGTGAGAGCTGAGTACAGCAGAGCTCCAGCCACACCTGCCCCTCCAGTCCCTGAACCCCAGCCCCCTAAAACATCTCTTCGAAAAAGAAAGAGAGAAATACTGCCATCAAATCTCCCATAATAGAGCCAACATAATATAGATAAATGAGGGAGATGTACTCAATTTGGTCTATAGAAGTTTAGCACATGATTATTTTATCACCATATTTTGAGGAAATCGTTTATAGTGCACAACTCTTCCAGATATCTTTAGGTGCAGGAGTCACATTCAATGACATTAAAATACGTGTGGCTTTAGACTTCATATTTAGAGTCTATAGAATGCATGTATCCTACAAATATGAGCAAGACAAAATATATATAAAAATGTCAAAGCACCAAAAAAGATCTCTAAGTACACGTGAGCGTATGTGGATCCTAGTGCAGAGAGAAAACGGATCAGACATGGATTACCTGCTAAAGAACACTGTTAAAGATAGAAAGGATAGTTCCCCTAGTCCAGAGCTCACACTGGCAAAGATGACACCTAATGAGCAACAGAGAAAAGTTTGTTTGAATTAAACAGGTTAATAGAGGCTATATTAGTGTATTTAAAATCTCAATACCAGGATAGGAAGGATGTAGAGTTTCAGTTTTTCAGAGAATAATCTATAACATAGGTTTGTTAAATGGACAATTCGACTAACAGTTATTTGGGTTAAATTGCATTGCCTAATTGAATTTGTTTTCATCTGAATCTGCCAAAATGTCCTCTATTTCTTATGGCATGGCTGGCCAGCCCTGTTTACTTCACACCAACCTTAGATACCTAATTCATCGGATCAATCAGCTAATTATTATGAGCAGATGAGCTGTATGGGTTGGAATGAAAACTGCTATGCTCAACATGCAAAACCCAGTATAATCTTTGTTCAGATTAATTCTGTTTAATGTTATCAAGTGTTGTGGAAACATTAATACATAAATTATATACATCCCGTTCTTATCTAAATTATGTGGCTTGAAAGGTTTGCAAGCATAGATAATTTGGTTTTACATTACCATGTGTGGTCACAAAATATACAAATAGATTAAATACTTACATGTTATTTTTTCAAAACACTGTGACTAGAAAGATTAGCAAGCCTTCAAACTAACCACAGCAGAGATACTGTCTGTTCCCGTTGAGTACTTCATGAAATCTCCATAAAGAGCATATATCAAGATAGAACCTCAATTCTAGTATGACAGCAAAAACATTGTTTAAGAAGGCATTGGCTAGCTGACAAGTTAGAAACTAAATACATAGGCTATTTATAATTTAATAACAGTATCTAATACATATTAGATATAACTGCAATACCGAGCATGCCTCCATCAAATGATCTAAAGATGTATTCCTTACCCAGAATGCTAATCCACACTGTTGAAGAGAAGGACACCAGAAGGAAGCTCACAATTGCTGCAGCAACGCACACAAACACTCGAAAACTGTGGACAAAGGCATGGAAAAATGCTAGGGGCTTCAAGACGTTGTATAATAATAACTATTCCCAATTTTAAATTTGACATTTTTCCAGTAGACAAAGTTTACTTGCAAACACAAACTAAATTGTGTTACTGAATGCGTGTGAAATGTGTGCAAATCTTTAAATACTTGCAACTTGCTTTTAACAAATGTGTAAAAAACAGACCCAAACAAGAGCTGCATGTACAGTATATAAGTGTATAATTTCTGCCTTCCAAAGAACATAAGATCAGTATTGTTCAAGGGTAGAACATCTGGTTACAGAACAAAGGATGAACACACTGATTGTAGGTTGATATAGACACAAATGTACATACTAAATGAGTAAACTTTACCAGAGTATTAAATGTTTGCAAGTGTGGTGGTTTAATGATCCTGCCTATAACAACGCCTGTACCATGGCTGTTTGGAACACATCCTTGAATTGTGAATAAATAAATAAAGTAAGCAAGCACTAAGTGATGTACAGTTGGATCAACCCTCACCCATATGGGAATTTGTGGATAAGGAATGGAGCAAATAATTTGATGATAAGAGTAGGGAGAATATCAGCCAACAGTACAGCCTGGAAAGGAGACAGATTGCATAGTCATGCACCAATATACACACACCTGTGTACGAATGCTTGATGTTGGAAATGGTTATTCATAAAAACCAAGTATATATATAATATATATATATATTTATAATATATATATTATAAATATATATTATATATATATATATATATAATATATATATTATAAATATTAACCGCAGTAGAAATGGGGTTGCAGTCATATCGACTGCTATTGCGGGCATTCCCTCCTTCAACATGCCAGTGAGATGAGGCTGGGGTCTGGAAGGGATGTTGAAATACCACAAAACAAAATTTTGTGAAAATAACAAAAATTATTGTATTATTATTAGCTCTTATATATATATATATCTATATTTACATATATAGATATATAGATTGATATAAATCTATCTATCTATATATATAAATGTATTTTTACATTCTTACCGGGACTGTGGAGTTGTGAGACTCTTGTTGTTTTAGAATGTCATGGGCCGCACTCAGCATCACCACATAGGCAAAATTGTTGCACAATCCCAGTAACCTAGAGAGAGATAAGAAAGTGTTGAGGTTGTATTATTTAAATCCTGGGAGCTACTATGCACCATGTAGGTATAGTTAATAGCAAGGATCCCAAGCTAAATCTAAGACAACCTTACTTCTGTTTCCAACAAGTTGATGTATAATACGTTCTGATTACTATATAATTTATGCCTATAATTAATGGCTACATACTTAGTTTCAATGCTTCACTGCACTCAGCATTGACCTAACATTGTGGTTAATTGTAGCAGTATCTAGTACTTTCATCATACTTCGCCAACCTCATTGCAATGTTTATCAATATGTTCAAACTTGCTGGATTAGACATGAAACATACTACTCACCAAAATCCCAGCCAATTACGACACTTCTTGCATCGGCCTGGGTAAGGCATCAGCAAATGGTTAGCAGGCTACACAACTGAACTGATGTAAAATGTGCAGTTAAGTAGCAGGCTGGAATGCCGATGCCCAGCCCAGGAGTCAGGAACACACTTTTTATACTTTTAATGTAGTTCATCCAGACATGCTGTGATTTATGACATATGACAAAACTTACCCTGCCTGTCAACAGTAAGAATTGGGTCTGCATTCACACTATCAGTTTGGTCCATGATAGTAAATAAATCCAGCTATCGTAACTAATACGCAACGCTAGTTGTCAAGTCAAAAAATGTCGACCCAAATTGGTGAGTTTAACAAGTGAAGCTGGCTGTATCCGTTCAAGTCAGCGTGTTTGGCATAAAGACAACGCACCATAAAAGAATATAGTAGTATCTAAATCACAACAACACTTTATATTTAACAAAAAGTGATTGGCCATATTGTTATTTACACAGCGGTAGCCTGTCTTGTTTCTGTAAAATATTTGACAAGTGACTAGCCTTCCTGGTAAACATGGTGAGTGTTGCAGAAGAATATCCCTTCATGTACTTGGCTTGCAAGACATGTTCCGCATCCGTTTAGTCCTCACTCTTCTTCTTAAAATTAATGGCGGGTTGCGAACCAGCCTCCAAGGTGCATACCGCCACCTACTGTGAAGGAGTGTGAAGAGAATGACTAAACCGTCCTGTAGCCTACTTTATAAACCACTATTCTTTAATAAATCTCATGCCTGCCTGCATTTGTTTACTTGAATTTGGACCATCATTTACAAAGCTGGTTATATTAAATTCCTGGCATCCTACTGCTTGAAATTCTTCTTCAAGAATCCTCCTGTGTATTTCATGTCTTGCATATCTGCAAGTCATGCTCTACAATTTCCTATACTAAACAGACATCACATAGACCTGTGTCATGTTTCTATATGTGTAAAGTGTGATTTAGATTTGAATGTGCAGTTCGTAAATGTGTGAATTTTCTACTTAAGCAGTGAATTATTTTGCTTTTCTTTGTTGTTGTTTTTAAACCTTGTAATATTGTTGACCTGTATGACAAGAACCCCAAACTGTCTGCCATTTCCTATTGAATGATTCTGAAATAACATGTTTTACCTCTGATCTACTGAGTGCAATGTTTATGTTTGGTTCAAAGCGTAAAGTGTTGTTTTTTTTGCAATTTTGTCTGCTTCCTTGTTACCTTGAAGTCTCGTGTGCTGGTACCCACATGAATTGAATTATTATTCTCATCTGTTGTAAACCTTATAACCTAGTCATGATTTTAGTTAAAATGTCAGTTGTATTTGTTTCCAATGATTGTAACCTCAAAAGGACTGCCATTGAATCAGAACATATTATTTATCTGGCCTAACTTCAGTGTGGTGCCCGGAGTCAGGAGGTGAGATTCGGGTGGAAGGTAGGAGCCAACAAGAGGGGTGTGGTTTAACAAAGAGTATTTTAATACAAAAGTGGGGGATGGGGGGCTGGGGCAAAAGTACACAGAGAGAACAGAAAAAAAAGACGGACTTCTTTCCAGTTGGGTTCACTGTGAATTCTCTTGTTCATCTGCCCCTCATGGTCTCCTGGCTTCTTTCCTTATTCAGCTGCCGCTTGTGGCCTCCTGGCTTCTTCTCCCCTTCCTGCAGCTGCTCGGCCGAATATATACTCCCTTGATTGGGGATTGCCGGCAAGCTCCCATTGGCTGGAACACCTGCACTGGGAAGTACCTGCCGTCAATTATCTCCCCTAACCGGAGCCTTGGGCTCCGCCCCCTGGCCCCCCCTCTCTCCGTGGTCTGTCACATCAGACACCCACTCTATTGCCATTACAGTAGCCATGATCTCAGCTGTGTATACTGATCTGTTATCCTTCCAGCCTTCCTCACCTCAAACTCTGGAATGCAGAGAATGCAGCCCCTGTCCTTCCAGTATCTGTACTCTTTGACCCATCTGTATATATCTGAAGAAACAAATAGTAGGAATTTTTAATATACTCGTATATACTGTATAAGGAATTAAACTATCTGCTTCATTTGTTTCCCTTCTGTTTTTATCTACGTCTATTTCCGTTTGATCTATTATCCAGAGTGGAATTGGGGATACTACCACTGTTAGGGTAAATTATATTAACTCTAGACCAGCTTCGTTAATGCCTTAGCTTGCATGATATCTAATTTATTTAACAGTGTTGATGATACTGACTCATAAACAATGCATCCATAGTCTAGGATTGATCAAATAAGACCAACATGAAACATAAATTCCCTTTAATGACTGTTTATCAGCACCCCAATCTTGTCCTGCTACTGCTCTCATTACATTAACATTTCTCAAAATGTATTTAATATTAAATCTATATGGTCCTTCCATGATAATTTGTCATCAAACCATAATCCTAGATACTTCAATTTTGACACTTTCCCTAAAGAAAACCCATATATTTTAAATAGTTTATTCTCTTCAATTTTCTTCCTTGTAAATATCTGGTAACACGTTTTAGATATTGAGAATTTAATCCCCATTCTAAATGTTCTAATTTTTCAACTTATTTTATAGCTTCTTGAATTTTTATTCATGGTAAAAGATATATTTCTCCCTATTTACACATTATACTATCGCCTGCATGTAACCCAGTGCTGATTCCCAGAGCCACTTTTGCAAATATGTAAATAATCATTATATTAAACAATATAGGAGAAATCACACTTCCTTTAGGCGTTCCATTTTCCACACTTAGAGTTTGAGTTACCTCACCACCCACTTTAACTTGAATTGTTGTTCCAAAAAAAACAACTTAAACCCCAATTATACATTCTTCCTTCTACTCCAATACTCTTCATTTTAATAAGCAAACCCTCCTTCCATAACATATCATATGCTTTTCTATGTTGAGGTAAACTGCCACTGACCCCTCTTTAACTGCAATAGCTTTCTTTACATCTGTTTCCAGTTTTATTAATGCATCTAATGTTGATCGTCCTTTCCTAAAACCATGTTGATTGGGT
The DNA here is from genome assembly GCA_036571765.1 of Plecoglossus altivelis. Taxonomy (NCBI): domain Eukaryota; kingdom Metazoa; phylum Chordata; class Actinopteri; order Osmeriformes; family Plecoglossidae; genus Plecoglossus; species Plecoglossus altivelis. The sequence goes on from BROE01000018.1 coordinate 13,254,306, forward strand.
GCCAATGCTTACTCTTATCCTTACTCTCAAGTACATGACTAAGTCTGTTGACAATTCTTTTTTCCATCACTGTAATTCCCTGCTATCAATGCCTCTTTCCCTGGTTTAGCTACTGGAAATATTACCGCATGTTTCCGTGACCTCGGCAGTCTTCCTTCTGCCCATATTATATTATACCAGTCCAATACTGCTTTAAGGATTCTATCATCAGCATATTTAATCATAATATAACAAATTCCACCTTGTCCAGATGCTATTTGTTTTATCTTATGTTGTACCCTTTTAATTTCCCATATTTCAAAGTTAGCATCCAATGCCCCATCACATCTCTTAGTATAAATACCAGGATGTTGATTTAAAATGGTAAAATCCCTGTCTTTTCATTCTTTACTTCTGGTCTAGATTTTCTGTACCATGCACTTTCAAAAAGGTTTTAACTAATAATTCTTCCTTGTCATTTTATGTAATATCTGTCCTCCCTTCTCCTGAGATAACTAGTACATTCCTGGTTTTATATCCTCCAATCATCTTCTTTAACATGCCCCATACCTTTCCTACTTTAGTTTCCTTCCCTAAGGACGCACAATATTAAATCCAATATTTCTTTTTTGCCTGCTTAATTTTCATTCTAGCCTTTGCTCTCTACCTTTGATATTCTAGTACTGCTTCTGATGTGAGAGTTCATTTCAGACTTTTAAATGCTTTATTATTATTTTTTATTATTATTGAAATATTGCATTCATCAGTCCACCATGGAACAGCTTTCTTCCTCCCATTTCCTTCAACTTTTGGAACACTTTCTTCTGCCGCTAAAATCAAAGTTAACTTATCTATATACACTTCCGTACCATAATTCTTTAATTCTAATTCAGATATTTTGTTATACACCCCAGTCTGCTTTTCCAAATTTCCATCTATATTGTTTTTCCATCATACTTCTTTGCATTTCAAATCCTACCGTACAAATTATTGGTAAATGGTCTCTCCCAACTGAAGACCGTTCTAATACCTCCCATTGGCATTTTGCTGCTATCAATGCTAATCACGACTTATTGTTAGGTCTATGCAAGATTTAATATGCTTCCTAATGTCAAACCTCGCCCCACTACCATCATTTAAGAATACCAATAAATTGCCTTCCGTGTATTCTTCCACCTATGTGCCATTTGTATCTGAGTTTGGACTTCCACATACCACACTATGTGCATTAAAGTTACTACACCATATCCCTATAAGTTCTTAAGCACACAAAGAAGACAGTGTTCCCTACACCCCACATCCCAAGATAAGACAGTAGAATACATCATCGACTTATCTGTTGACTAGGTGTGGACTGTTGACTCCCTCTTGATTCCCACAATGTTACCTTTCTTGCATGATAGAAAAGTACTGTCTGTCTGCCTTACAAATCTTATAGGTCAGTACAAGCTAATCATTGTATCCTTCATTGTTAACATAAGTAAAATTAAATGGGTTAGCATAAGTAATTCATTATATCCTTCAACCTGTTGTCGCCGGCAACAGCAAGGTGACACCAACCCCCTGGCCAACTGACCAATTTTCAACTAGAATAGTTTTTTTATTTCTACGCATATAGCCCCATCTTGTGGTTAACCTTGTATTTTACTTAGAGAATGAACTAACAACAATTTAGATTGCATAGTTAACACACAGAGACAGTGTTTGTGGGTGTCTGCTTGAAAGAGTTGTGATTAATGGACAAAAATGTTACAGTTTCCTTGCATCCAGAGTGTAGAAATAGCTTGTGCTAAATAGCCTTGAATCTTTTTAATACATTTCTGTGTGTACACCACCAGTGAAAGGTTTGGACACATCGTCCCATTAATTTGAATGGGACGATGTGTCCAAACTTGTGACTGGTAGTGTATGTGTAACAGTAGTTATTGTACTGTTAAATGCGGGACCATTTGACTATATTTCACAAAATTGTAGTTCATGTAAGAGTTCTGATTATAATATTCCAGATATTATAGCACACTGAGTTAATGTAGAGCTGAACTATTTAGATGTTTAGATCGTCCAAAAAATTTGAAACAAAGTGTTTGTCCAATAAATGACACATTTGATCTATTACTGCACGTATGCATAGTGCATCCATTGTGGAAAGTGCAGCAAAACAAGACATTTTTAGATTGTGGTTTAATTCTATCCATTTACCTTGGTATAGTGAATGTAAAACTACTATTTGAAAAACATCAGATTTATTGGACTACAAGGAAAAAAGAATAAAATATGGCAATTTGTGAATAGGGTTATTTAATTCGGTTTCCAGTGTATTAAACACAATAGAATTATTCTCAACAAGGTCTTCCTCCAGTAGTTGTTTCAGTAAAGAGATGAAGGCACATGTATAAAGAATCATCCAAGATTACGTCTTACAATCAAAGGGGATTGGAGAGGCAGGTAGAGGGACTGAATATAGGAGTACAACACACTGAGGGAGGGACTTAACATCAATGCAGAGTGGATGGTCTTCACTCTTAAAGGGACGGTCTTATGTGCTCCAATAAAAATATTCACAACACACGCAATTCTACTGCCCTACATAACAACATAACGGTGACATCACAACTACACAAGTTGAACTGAAAAGGAAAGATGGGGGGCGTTCTCTGAAAGAGAACACCCCCCAAGAAAGGATCACAGTAATAGACCCATAACAGGGGAGTATAAGCAGAACCATACAATGGTGGGGGAAGAGGGGGGTGTTAACACTTAGTAGGCGTGGTTGGCCACATAGAGAGACTCTCCACCGGCGGTTCCCTTGTCTCCAGTGGAAACATACTTGCCAACACATGCCTGGCTGTTGTTCTGTAAAACAGTGAAAGGATAAAAAAAGAGAAAGAGAAAGATGAACAAGGAAAGAAAGTAGAGGAGAGATACAAAGGCAAGTGTTGGTCTGTGATAAAACTTGAAGATATCCAGTATTTGTACGTCAGCAGCTGATAATATACACTTGTACGCAATCGAGTTACACCTACCTACCCTCCACTTTCTCATTCCATCCATTTTTCTATGTTCCACTTCCTCTCTTGATTTCACTACAAATGCATTAATCCCTCTACTACTTATTCCACCCCTCCCTAGTTCCTTACCATGGCCCTCTTAATGAACTCCTCCTGGCAAGCCTTGCCATTCTCCTTCTTGCCTCCCCAGGCCTTGAGGGCAGAGGCCTGCAGGGCGCGGCCGTAAGAGAAGGTGATGGCCCAGGGCCGGTGCAAGGAACACTGGTTCATTGCATTCAGGTTGATGGTGGCCTCTTCCTCACTCTGGCCTCCGGACAGGAAGGTGATGCCTAGGGGGTACAGGAAGGAATAGGGGGTGAAGATAAATTGACAACAAGGATGAGGGGATGCAAATAACAAACTAAATAAATCTGTACGTATGCATGCATGCAGCATGTGTCTCTGATCATGCATACAGTATATCTAATGTGTGCCTACAGTAAATGTGTAATTACCGGGCACAGCAGGAGGCACGGTGCGGCGTAAAGCGGTGACAGTGGCCATGGCAATCTCCTGGGAGCTGTACTTCTGGGGGCAGGAGTGTCCTGCAGTCACCATGTTGGGCTTCAGCAAAGTGCCCTCCAGGTAGACATGGTGGTCTGACAGAGCCTTGTACACCGCAGCCAGGACCTAGGAGAGAGTGAGTGAAAGCAGAGAGAGAGCATAAAACTATATAAATATTAAACGTACAAATACAATTTTCCAGTGAGTTTTCATTTCTGTGCTAAAGCCGTAACACACCTTCTCTGTCACATACTGACAGCGCTTCAGGTCATGGTCACCATCTGGCAGGATCTCAGGCTCAACAATGGGAACAATGCCATGCTAGGTTGGTAGGAGAGAAGAGCATGGCAACCAGTGTCACGACAACATACAACAGGACTTCAGTTAAACAGGGCCGTGTCCAGCATATCAATTGCTGGACATGGTGGTGGTCACTGTAGTGCCACCACTACCGGGTATTGAGCAGGATATTAAGGGACATCGTAAACTTCCTTATACATTATAGTGTAGCCATGGGTTAACTTTCTTTATCAATTAATATTAAATGGAAAATATTTTAAAGGAAGAAAAAATCCACACATTGGTAAAGTTGTTCGTAAATGATTACATATTTACACATATTTTCATTTTTATGTTTTTGCATGTGTGTGGATTTGTTTGCAATGTTTTTATTTCACCATCTGGCAGATGCTGGCATAGCGAGCCAGGACATTGGCATTTTCCATGATAGCCAGGTTAGAAGGGGTAGTGGGGGTGATCTTTAGCACACAGCGCCACTTTGCAAAGTCAGCTCCATCCTTCTTGTACTGAGCACAGCGCTCATACAGCCCATCCAAACCTGAGAGAGCGGGACAAAAAAAGAACATTTTGAAATCCATGGCTACTGTGTGTTTGTTTTTAATGACCATTCCTTTAAGGGTCACATGAGATGGGGGCAGGGGGTCTCCGATTCTCACCCTGCGTGGTGGTCTCTCCATTGGTGCCAGCCAGCGGCACTACACCCTTATCCACCTTAATGCCCACCAGCATACCCCTGTCCTTGATCAGCTGGGGGAACAGCTTGCCATCGTCGGTTTTCTGGTAAAGAGTCTCGTGGAAGAAAATTACTCCTCCGATGCAGGGTGCCACACGGTCATCAGCAGTGAAGAGGAGCTGGCGGTAGAGGCGGCGGTTTTCCTCTGTGTTTTCGGCATTGATACTCTGAAAGCGCTTAGAAACACTGCCTGAAAAGGAGGAGGTGCATGGGGGGGGGGGGCGGTTACATGCAAGAGACCCATACTGTGTCATCTCTACTGGTGTCCCCTTACTGTAGACTACCCGATATGGCAGAATGGGATTTAACTTCCTAAGCATGATTGGGATGAGTGTCTGTGACCATGGTCACAAAAGTGTAATATGATGTCAATGCTCATGTAAGATGGTGTTTCTGATCGGCTGGTAGGTGCCATTTAACTCTGCATAACAGCTCTGAACTCAGCAGAAAACTCACCTCACCTATGTCTCGCCTAAGTCTCGTCCATTAATTGTAGGCTTATTACAAAGCAAACAAGTTATCCCTTACTTCTCTGCATGCAAACTACATGTTGCATAAGAGCATGAAGAATTGTTGAAATGTGTGAGTCTTGCAATGCATAAGTGAGACTTGAGAGAGATGTTAATGTAAATTGGCATAATGAGCTCCTAAACCCAGGTCTTTAAATAGGTAGACTAGAATAAAAATAGATACATACACAAATATACAGATCTCAGCACATATTTGTGTTACTGTTTGTGGGAAATTAACAGTCCTGTTAGAAGGTCTCATGGTCTGAGATTTATAATTTAAAACAGGTTCTAAATTAATGGTGAGATTATGTGATAAATGAGGGTCTCTGACAGTACCTGTGGACTCATCAGCTGCAAGGATTCCCTTTCCAGGTGCAACAATTCTCTGAGCTATGTCACTGAGTTCCTTTTTCTTCTCGGTAGTGAGGAATGGGTGGGCGTGTGGCATCCTGATTCTGAGAGAGAGAGAGAGAGAGAGAGAGAGAGAGGTAGAGAGAGAGAGAGAGAGAGAGTGCAGTGTCATAAATCCAGTCTATTGTGATTAAAATGTTTTATTGGAAACTAATATTACGTATTATGCATTACTACTTAATCGGTTGAAATGGTTTCACCGCTATGTTTCGAATATGGTTCGTTCCGCTTATGATAACCTTCGTCTGTTACACCGAGTGGACTACTGCCTGTTGCCCAAATGGCGTTACACATAATCAGGCCTCGTTTTACAGCTCAGAACATCTCACAAATTCGAAGTTATTTTCAAACATGAAGTACCAATTTGAAACGAGTAAAGTACATTTATATCGTGGCCATATTTGGCATACCGTCGTGAGAACGTTATTCTTTTTAAATATTATATGGGCGTATACAAAATGTTATGTTCGCAGAGCTAGTTTCATCATCTCAAAGTGTCTTTTCCTCATTCATTTACTAAACAGTTTTAAATTATATAGGCTTCTACGCCACCGTTGAAGTGATAGATAGACAGCCCTGACAAAAAGGTACTTCCGCGTCTGTCCTTGCATTGCATCCATATGACCTTGTATCGCATTAAGAGTAGCAGATAAGATGTGAACACTACAACAAACATATCAAAAACATATCAGTCAAATTATAAAAATGTTCTGACAAATTAAATCTGCGGGTTGTTACATAATCCATAGACTATAAAGACAAAACATACATTTACATCGCTACAACATATTTATGCACAATTTAATGACTTACCAAATGTTCCGCGCAATATAAAATAATTTGGGATGGGTGAAAGATGCGGTCTGTTGGAACACCAAGAAATGATGAAGGACGTTCAGTATTGTTTAATCGTGTGAAGCGATAGGGTGTGCCTGTGACGAAGAATTCGTCTTTTCCTGAAACTGAGCTCAAGGTAAACCACCAATCATAGGCTGTTTTAGTAAGATTGACCAATTGCTTCTTCCAATTAAACGAGACTATGGTTTTTGGTGAACAGTGGTTGGATTGTCTACATTCAAAAGGCGTGTCTTTACGGCTGACGACTGAGAAAGAGGGCGTGATATCTGGAGTAACAAGGTGGGATTTGTGAATTCTGTACGTGACGGATTTCACGTGCAGTTTGCGCACCCTTTACGTGCATAACTCTCATCTGAAAGGTTTTCACAACCACTGAGTCTGCACAGCCTCTGAGTAGACTGTATTATGACTGAACTGAAGAGAACAACTGGAAGATCAAATTTAACACATCAGATGGCAATGTGATTGGCACTGTTACTTCAAAGCCAAAAGGTTCAGGGTTCATTTCCCTCAAACGCTAGCCTACTGGGGGCACATTCTTGGCATGTTGGTACTGGGGCATACTATCTAGCTGTTGTGTCTGGTCAAGTTCACACTTACTCATTGAAACAGTTAGCTACTGATTATTCTTTGTCTATTTTCTGCCGCAGTCCGATCGATGCTATGTAATTTGCATCCCAGCTGTGCTCAGGAAAATTGAATACTTTCTCAGAGTTAGATAGGAATGTGGACATACAGTATCTTTAATTATTATTGCAGGAAGTGGGGTTTCTGTGTTGTGTGTGTGTTGAAACAATAATAAAGTAGAGAACCTTGTGCTGTTAGGGGCTGTCCAGTCACTGACTTATCAAGGGAGGAACTAAACTAGCGGGAGACATGTTTACTATTTGTACTTTACCTATTTTAATGCAGTGCATTCATCCATCCATCCATTGTCTTCCGCTTATCCGGGGCCGGGTCGCGGGGGCAGCAGCCTGAGCAGGGAGGCCCAGACTTCCTTCTCCAGGCACACCTCCTCCAGCTCCTCCGGGGGGATCCCGAGGCGTTCCCAGGCCAGCCGAGAGACATAGTCCCTCCAGCGTGTCCTGGGTCTTCCCCGGGGCCGCCTCCCGGTAGGACATGCCCGGAACACCTCCCGAGGGAGGCGTCCAGGAGGCATCCGAAACAGATGCCCAAGCCACCTCAGCTGGCTCCTCTTGACGTGGAGGAGTAGCGGCTCTACTCCGAGCTCCTCCTGTGTGACCGAGCTCCTCACCTTATCTCTAAGGGAGCGCCCGGCCACCCTGCGGAGAAAACTCATTTCGACCGCTTGTATCCGCGATCTCGTCCTTTCTGTCATTACCCAAAGTTCATGACCATAGGTGAGAGTAGGAACGTAGATAGACCGGTAAATTGAGAGCTTTGCCTTCCGGCTCAGCTCCTTCTTCACCACGACGGACCGGTACAGAGAGCGCATCACTGCGGCCGCCGCACCGATCCGCCTGTCAATCTCACGTTCCGTCCTTCCCTCACTCGTGAACAAGACCCCGAGATACTTGAACTCCTCCACTTGAAGCAAGGGCTCCCCACCCACCCGGAGGGAGCAAGCCACCTTCTTCCGGTCGAGAACCATGGCCTCAGATTTCGAGGTGCTGATTCCCATCCCGGCAGCTTCACACTCGGCTGCAAACCGCTCTAGTGCATGCTGTAGGTCCCGGTCCGATGGAGCCATCAGGACAACATCATCCGCCCTTGTGGTCGAACATGGTGATTGCGGTTATGAGCAAACTTGGTGAGACTATGCACAGAGTCCAAAACAAAACAGCGGGCCGGTGCAGATGGAGGCACAAAAGAATAGAAGGAGAGAGAAGCCGTTGCTTTCCCAATCACACCTCTCCAGGTGTCACTGTCGTTACCCACATGGGCGTTGAAGTCCCCCAGCAGAACAATGGAGTCCTCGGTCGGTGCACTATCCAGTACCCCTCCCAGGGACCCCAAGAAGGCCGGGTACTCTGCACTGCTGTTCGGCCCACAGGCCGATACAACAGTGAGAGACCTGTCCCCGGCTTGAAGGCGCAGGGACACGACCCTCTCGTCTACCGGGGTAAACCCCAACACGTGGTGACTGAGCCACGGGGCTATGAGCAAGCCCACGCCAGCCTGTCGCCCCTTCCCGCGAGCAACTCTAGAGGAATGCAGAGTCCAGCCTCTCTTGAGGATAATGGATCCAGAACCCAGGCTGTGCGTGGAGGTGAGGCCGACTATATCTAGCCGGTAACGCTCTACCTCCCGCACAAGCTCGGGCTCCTTTCCTGCCAGCGAGGTGACATTCCATGTCCCCAGCGCTAGAGACCGTGTGCATGGCGTTGGTCGTCCAGGCACCTGCCCCTGACCGCCGCCCAAAACACACTGCACCGGCCCCGTACGGTCCTTCCTGTGGGTGGTGGGCCTGCAGGAAGGTGATCCCACATCGCCTTTTCGGGCTATACCCGGCCGGGTCCCATGGGCAAAGACCCGGCCACTAGGCGCTCGCCTGCGAGCACCCATCCCAGGCCTGGCTCCAGGGTGGGGCCCCGGTAACGCCACTCCAGGCGACGTAGCGATTCTCTTTAGTTTGGTCATCATAGGGGTTTTTGGTGAACCGCACTTAGTCTGGCTAGTCACCTAGGACCAGTTTGCCATGGGAGACCCTACCAGGGGTTTATTGCCCCCGACAACATAGCTCCTGGGATCATTCAAGCACTCAAACCCCTCCACCACGTTAAGGTGGCGGTTCAAGGAGGGGAGAATAATATTCCTCAACATAAAATTGTTATGACTTCAAATATATAATCATCTACAGAACATTCTATATTATATTTAATTCTGAGAATCTGGAGAAATATTTATGTCTAAGGGACAAGACAAGTAAAAGTTAATACTGCATGCCAGTGATCTTCAAGCACTTAAAGCACAACATTCCTCTTTCACAACTCCAGCATCTGGTCTCCTCAGTACCCAGACATATACTGACTGTTGTTAAAAGAAGAGGGAATTGTGCACAGTGACAAACATGGCCTTGACCATGACAGTTATTTGATCAGTTTAAACTTGTTTTTTCTATGTTCGTTCTATGAGTGGAAGGGATGATATATAGGGGATCAGCCTATTACGTGGATTCCACGTTTTTTGAATTTTAGATGACGTAGGCCGCTGGTCTCACACTCCTGAACAGTAGGTGGCGGTGATGAATCTCTTAACGTTGGTTATAATCTTCCATTAAAGTAGAAGAGTGAAAGCCACAACCTGGCGATTTACTCGCTCATTTTTTAACACGCAGTGCGCTTTCGTTTGATAATACAAAGGCGTTCAAACTCACGAAAACTGTAGCTATTCATCATTGTTCTATTCAGTTTTCTTTTAATTCCAGTGCGTCTGCATTATTCTCAATTGTCTTTGTTAACAAGGAAGACGGTGAAAGGTACGTATTTCTTACGTCGCTAGATAACCCAGTGTTAATGCTAGTTACCTGGTACAGTATTGCCACCAATGTAAGGGTAGCCAAATGTTTACCTTGTGGCAAGTTTGTCGGCTAGCTAGAAAGTTAACTCAAACGTTCTAAAATGTTTTCCCCCCATTCCTTATTGTATTATCGTCGTTAGTACGTTTCGCAAAGCAAGGCCGCGAACCAGCTACACAATGAATCCTGGGCAGTTTGGGCCTGCTGTAAACTAGTTGTCTACTGTGTAGAGCAAAGCTACCTAGCGATGCAACATTAGCTAGTAGTCGTGGTCGCTGAATATATGGTTTCTAAACTCCATTTATAAATCCAGCTGCGGTGTTTATGTAGCCAGCACCGAATATAGCATTGGTAACTGACGTACGACTCGAGTTGTTAAGCCACTGATGTGTTGATTTAGCTGGTGAACTCTGATGCGTCGAGCTTGCAATTCCATGCAATAGAAAAAGTCCTATACCTAGCGTGTGTAGTGTATCAAGCTAATATTTGTTTGCGAGTTGTATCTACTACTATGCATAGTCAATACCTTGATATCTTGTCTAGGTAGCTAAATAACATTAGTTAAATAGTTGTAAACCTTTTCAGGCCAGCACAGTGTGAGTGCGGTCTGTGCGAAGTTGAAATGACCAAGAATCGCGCCTTTACACATGCGTAGGCATTGAGGCCTCATTACGTTTAATAACAACTAATATGTTTTGTTATAATAATGATTTTAATATAGTAAAAGCCATCTATATATGCCAAAGATTATTGCAACCTATAGAACGACAGAATTAGACAAAACGTGAAACTACATATTTTCGCTTTACTGTTTTAGCTAGAATATTTATAAAAATAACTCCATAGACTTCTTTCAAATAACTTAGTTTTGTTTGAATATTTATAGCCTTTACAGTACCATACTAAAGCCATGGTCATGGCTTTAGTATAGTACTTAGTATATGTACATTGTATGGTACTTCACAATGGCTCATGCACATCAACATCTGGTTGACATACAAGGGTTCTATGTCTACTTAACTCCCACCATGCCTTGTTTTCAGAGAAGCAATGTACAACGGCATTGGCCTCACCACACCACGAGGCAGCGGAACTAATGGCTATGTGCAACGCAACTTGTCAAGTGTGCGTGCCAAGCGCCAGCGAGATGAGCGTGGAGGTGAGAGGGATGAAAAGGACAGGGAGCGTCTGGAGAGCCAGCTGAATCGGCAGCCCAACGCAGACATCCTGGAGCACCAGAGGAAGAGGCAGTTGGAGGTCAAATGTGCAGAACTGCAGGACATGATGGAGGAGCAAGGGTAAGAGAGGGGAGAAAATAGGGTGGGTTTGATGAAGGAGCAAGGGTGGTGGGAAAGGTGGAAGTTGTGATTGACTATAAACGGAAATGGGCATGAGAAGAATCAAATATTTGTTTGAAAGGCTAAAGAACTTGGATTGGTGATAAATTATGATAATGAAGGGAAATAATGTTTTGTATCTATCAGTTTTCTTAACTGTGTTGATCAACAGGTATTCTGCTGAGGAGATTGAGGAGAAGGTGAACAGCTTTCGTATGATGTTGCAGGAGAAGGAGGAGCCGCCCACAGCTCCAACAGAGAGGCCAGCGTAAGCACTACACACATGGTTTTGGAGTTACTGGGATCAACCATTTTTCCGTCTGTCATGTCAGAAGTCATAATTGCTGATAGTACTCAGTTGAAACATTTTGGTAAATTACCTTGCGACTTTCCGATACTTTGGCTATCTCCATCGTTGTTGTTGAGCAGTAGCAAAACGGCTGTAATTGAACTTCATTATTGTTTTTGTAATTATGTACGAACATCTGCCCCTCTTGAGTTTTTGCTTTAATAATCTGTCTTTGCTATTTAAAAATCTACGCCTTATGTGGAAAAGAAAACATTTGTTGTATTGGTATTTGCGGTCACAGATACTCGTTCGTTCCCTTTTTTTTCTTGTTGGTTAACAGTTGTTAACGATAGCAAAATATTATCCCTTATGTGATGCATTTATGAATCACATAAAAAAATCTAAGACTCATAAACCCAATAAAATCCAATATTTTGAAACCCACAGTGACAATTTTCAACAATTTGCTAATGTCTGACTTTAGGGTGACAGAGACTCACGCTTTGGCTGCAGCCAACCAACAGAAGAATGATCGGCTGCGCGAGGCCTTCGGGATCGCCACAGACTATGTGGATGGTTCGTCCTTTCACCCTGAACGCAAAGAGCGAGAGAAGGAGAAGAGGGAGCAGGAAAGGCTGGAGAGGGAGAAGCAGCAGAAATACATGTGAGTAAGGGGAGAAGGTGGGTGGATGTGGGGAGGGGGTGGGTGAGGGATAGATGTGGGAAAGAGGTGGGTGGAGCATTTGGGGAGGGGAGGAGTTGGATGCGTGGCTGAAGGGAGGAGTTGGATGCGTGACTGAGGGGAGGAGTTGGATGCGTGGCTGAAGGGAGGACTTGGAGGCGTGGCTGAGGGGAGGACTTGGAGGCGTGGCTGAGGGGAGGACTTGGAGGCGTGGCTGAGGGGAGGACTTGGAGGCGTGGCTTAGGAGAGGACTTGAATGCGTGGCTGAGGGGAGGACTTGGAGGCATGGCTTAGGAGAGGACTTGAATGCGTGATTGAGGGGAGGAGTTGGATGCGTGGCTGAAGTAAAGAATGGAATGGAAAAAGTGGAACAAAATGTCGTGCCTCATAGAGCCACGGTGCTACATAAGTACAGGTATACAACAATCAAGTAAAAATAAATATAACAATTTTTCCTATACATAAACTAAAAAAATACAAACCGTACAAACTGTATGAATACTTTCCGATGAATACTGTTCATATGCAAAGAGTGCTGTACATGTGCAAAGAGTACTGTACATGTGCACAGAATATGAGCATGTAAACATACATATCTTACCGATATTACTGAGTCTTTTAGTGCAATTTGTGTACACACAGCAGTGTGTGTGAAAAGTGAGTAGTGCAGTGGGAAGTGACCAGTGCAAGTTTCAGATGGTCCATGTTTCAGGTGTTATGGGATTTGTATGGGGTTTCAGAGAGTGGTGTGGGGTCATGTTTGATCCTCCTTTCTTCCATCTCTTTTTTAAGGCTGGTAGAAGAGTCTGAGGACTCTGAGTCCACCTCTCGAAAACAGAGCCGGAAGAAGAAAAAGAAGAACCGAGATAGGTGAGTGGAGAGGAAAATATGGAAAAGTGAAGGGAAATGGATATAATCAGTGTCAATGTCTTCGATATTGACCATAATGTATACATTAATCTCAACGTTTTGTTGTTTAATTTATTTTTTAGTTCAGAGAGCATATCTCCCTCTCCCCGAAGGGAGAAGAAAATTAAGAAGAAGAAAAAGAAAAGGTTTGTTTTTGCCTTGCCCTCACTGCTTTTTCCTTGGCCTAAGGCAAAGGCATGTATAGCTCGCTTTGCCAAGCCAGAACAATGACACTGCCAGGTATTCAAGTTTACCATTTATTTTCCCACAATATGTTGGCAGTGGTACTAAAACATTTATTGTGGTAGGTTCCATCTAGAATTGGCCTATATTTCAAAAACTAAGTGAAAGAATATTATTTTGTGCTGATTGCACTGATTCATGTAAAGTCTTAATGAGATCTACCTCTTGTTCAGTCTCAAGTCATTCTGCTAGATTCTTGATTCTACTTAGTCTGCCTTAGTTTACTCACTTGCGACTGGTCTGACGAGTCGTACAGCTGGTTACGAGCTTGCATGAAACGCAGACCTAGGAGTATGGTGAGCTACTATACTAAGCAAGACTGGATGAGCTTGTCTTGGTTTTGTTATATAAGTCATCTTATAATTGTTTTATTCTGTGACAAGCTTGACGAAAAGCACTAGCTGAGTTGGGTTGGAACTACCATTGCAAAAATGTAATAGACCTACACCCTCTTTACAGAGACAAGTCAGAAGATGAGGATGAGAGTGACAGGTGAGTGTGGTATAGACTTGTTTACTTTGCCAAATTAGTTTTCGTGGCACTTGTAAGGATTTCTAGTTATCAAAGAGCAATGTCTGCATGTGTTGCATTTGAGTGAATTGTCTGGCTTACTATATTCAGCTTGTAGGTTTTGCTATTTAATATTAATTTATGTTAGGAGTCATAAATTAATGAGGAATTTGTCTCTATTTAACAAGCAGTTATTTCCTCAAATCCAATTCTCTTTCAGTTCCTCCAATGAGAAGCCTGTGTCCAAGAGAAAACGTGGGCAGAGTGAAAATGCCAGTCCACCCAAAGCCAAGGCACGGCGACAGAGGAGCGATGCCTCCAGCTCTGCTCATAGGTTGAGTCATGGGTGCAGCTACAATGCTTATAAGTGTCTCTGAAGCGCCGATGATAGACATGTAGTTTAGAGATAGTTTGACTTGCATACGTTTTGACTGCACACCTAAGTGTATACATTTTTCGCTGCCTTATGCAGCCAATCCCCAGCACCGCTAAGAGAAAGGCAGCAGAACCAGCATGTCAGGAGAACAGAGGAAGGAAGGAAGGGGCGGTCTCCTGACAGAAGGAGACGGGATCGTGAAAGTAGTCCACCTCGACCAGTTGGCAGAGAGGTATGATTCATAAACCGTCCTGAGTCCTTCACTGGTTAGGTCGTCTTCTTGCACAGTTGAGTCCTTGTGAGATTGTGATTTTTGATCACTAAATACCAAGGTGGTGTCATAATGCTCATCTCATGATTTGATGTGTATACATATCGTAACAATTTTGCATCACAATATATTGTGCAATGATATATTGTTACAGCCTTATAAGTAACACTTTCTGTGCAATCAAAGAGATGCCTGACATGTGGTGTCAATTTCCATGAATGTGAAGGCCTTTTCTTTGCCAAAATAAATAAATGTACACTTTCATATCTCTGTGTCCTCCAGAGGTCTTCCAGACATCTAGGTTCCCCAGATGTCCACATGGGCGCTGAGAAGGGACAACAAGAGAGAGAGAAGATAAAGGACAAACCAAAAGAAAAGGAGAAGCTTAAAGACAAGTCTTCCTTCAAGAAGAGATGTGATTCTTCATCCCCCTCTCCACAACCACAGCAAGAGAAAGCAATGCGCTCTAAGAGTGGAGAGGCAGAGAAAGCGAGAGAGCGGGGCAAGGAGAGAACACAACAAAGAAGCAGACACAACTCCTCGTCTGCCTCTCCGTCACCAAAGTGGCATTCATCCAGGAGGCCAAGGAGTGGAGAAACTGAACAGGAAAGAGACAGAAAAAAAAATGCGTCTGCACATCATGACTCCTTGCTATCTCTTGACAGAGTAACATCCAAGGGAAGGAGGAGTGTTGAGAAGGGGCGCGGGAAGGAGCGAAATGTGTGCGACCAAGAAAGAGGACGAGAACAAGTGAAGAGGAGGGAGGTGTCTCCCCCTTGTGGGAGAAGCAGTGGAGGAAGGGATAGACACTCGTCCCCCGACTCGTCATCTTCCACCTCTCCTGTCCCTGTTTCGAATGGAAGCCAGAAAAAGAGGGAACATGATGGAAAGAGGGCAAGAGATCTGGAGGAGAGGTCTAAAGAGAAGGAGAGGGAACTGAATAAGGAGAAACAGGATGAGCGTAGAAAGCGGGAGAGAGAGAGAGACCGGGATGGAGGCACAGAAAGAGATGGTGGAAGATCAGGTAGACAGCCTCCTGTTGGCTCAAATGAAGACCGTCAAGCAGAGCAAGACAAAGATAGGCAGAGGAGAACTGAGAGTGAGAAAATGGCGTCCGAAGGCAGGAGGATTGATCGTCCGATGGAAGATAGATGGGAGGAGGAAAGAGATCGACACCTTGCAGAAAAGGAAAGAGGGAAGGAAAGGGAGGTGAAAGTGGCCCAAAATGTAAAAGAAGATGGGGGCAGTAGTGACAGTGACAGTTCCTCCTCTTCTTCCTCCTCTTCCAACTCCTCTTCTTCTTCCTCCTCCTCCTCTTCCTCGAACAACGAGGACAAGAAAAAGGGGTCTACAAGAAAACAAAAGAGTGACCCCAAAAAAGAACTCCCTATTATTGTCTCCCCCCCGTCCATTAATGCTGCCTACCACAGGTATTTGGCCAATGAGGGTAGAGAGAGTGCCTCTGAAAGTGACGTGCAAAGGCACGTACAATCAGGAAAGGAGAGAGATCGTGAAAGTAAAGGAGGAAGTGGAGACCGGATGACACCCTCTAAGAGGGAAAGCCCAGCCCCTGCTGCCTATAGGTCGCCCCAGTGCTCTGCTGGTGAGCTCTCGACACCAACAGAACGGGCCAGGGGCCAGGAACGGTACAGCCCTACTGAGGTGGACAACACCAGCCCTCGCCCCTCCCCTCCTCGGAGAGGGCCTCCGCGTGGAAGCCACAGGTACTCCCCTGCAGATGCAGACAGGGAGCGAGGAATAGAACGGGAATGGACAGATACGAGGAGCAGCGTAAGGAGGCCTGAAAGGCGCAGCCCCCTCACGCGTGACAAAGTGGGGGAGAGGGAAAGTAGGAGGTCCCCAAAAGCACCTGCCCAGCAGCGATGCTCCCCGACACCACGACGCACGCCCCCACAGCAATACCAAGACCTCCCAACTCGCTCCCTGAGCCCCAGACGGCATCCTGCACGCTCCCCACTCCGAGGACCCAACCCCCTGCGTCGCAGCCGCAGTCGGGAAGTGGAGCGGGAGAGAGCCAGGGACAGGAGGGAGCGCTCCAGAGAGAGGGCCGCCAGGAGGAGCCGGTCAAGGAGCCCCAGGAGACGAAGCCCCTTGTACAGGTAAGAGGATAAACTTCAACACACTTTCAGTTTAGCAGCTTCTCGATAGAACATCAACTTATGGCATGACCTATCAGTAGTAACAAGGGGGTTGTCTGATCAGATGAAGTTGGAACTTCTGTCTATTAGACACTATGCAAAATATAGAAAAGCTATTTAGCGACCAAAATTAATGTAGGTGGTCAGACAAATGATTTAGATTAACTTAACACCCCTTTTCAATTTTCAGGTCCAGGCGATCCCCTTCTCCAGCTCGACGTAGGAGAAACAGCCGCTCACAGTCGGTGGAGAGAGAGAGAGAGCGGGAGAGGAACAGGGAGCGAGGGAAGGAGCAAGAGCGGAGAGGGCGCCCACCTTCCAAGGTTGGGCCGCCACCCCGCCACTCTGCCGCCTCTTCCTCCGGAACATCCTCTTCCCGGTCCCCTTCACCCGTCAGAGGGAGGAGAGAGGCCTACGGCGTTAAAGGGAAGGACAGCGGAACCCATAAAGTGGACAGAGGAGACAGGGGAAGAAAATCAATATTGTCCCCTTCACCCCTGCCCTCAAAAGAATTTGGGCCTCCTCCTACTCATTTGGAAAGCAAGGCCCCCTCCAGAGAAATGCGTCAATTAGACGCACCTCGCTCCAGGCTCTCGGCTACCGTCCCACCAGGGACAAGAGAGCAGAAAGGTGAAACAAGGAACCAAACACCCCTTTTGTCGCATAGCCCAGCCCGTCCTACTGACCAAGCAACTGGGAAAGACGGTGCAATAAATGGGAAGGGGGTTAAATATGTCAAGAAGACAAAGATGAGCAGCAGTTCCAGCTCCTCGTCATCATCCTCGTCCTCTTCCTCCTCATCTTCGTCAGAAAGCTCAGACTCCGAGGCTCAGCAGGGAAAACGGTAAGGAGGTTTGGAAACAAACCTCACTTAGTTTCCTTTTCCTCACTGATTAGGTTGTGTGGAATTATGCATTTCACTTATTGACCACCCCAACCAATTTTAGTGATGGAAAGATGACTGCTGCCCATAGCTCTTCCTCATCCTCTGAAAGCGAGAATGAACAAAAGAAGAACAAGAGGTAAGTGAAAAGTGGAACGTCTAAGTGTTAAGGCAGAGACACATTACATTTTTAAAACCCACTGTTAATACAGTCCTTGGGTGTACTACCTACTATTGTTCTTAGCCTAGGTTGTAATTGACAACCCATCGCACTGGGGATGTCTACTATCTCAGACGTTGACTGACAATGTGATGTCATCAAACCCCTCACATTTTCCAGCCCGCCCCGGCCTCAGAGGGTGCCTGCCGATTCACTGAGAGACTCGCGCTCACTCAGCTACTCTCCTCCGAGACACAGACAAGCTGCACATTCACCACACTCTCGCAGGTTAGTTGTCAAGTTGTGCAAAACACCTCAACACCAGTGCTGAATCAAACTGCATCAAATGTAAGGTGATGTGTTCTGTCTGTTTTCTGTCAGGACTGGCAGCAGGCAATCTCCTAATCGGACCACCTGCAGTAGGAGGAGACAATGAGCCCCCGAGTCATCTCCTTCAATGCTCCTTCTCCTTACATGCTTGTTAATTGTACCTCTATAGATTTTACAGGGAGGTTTTGCATCAATTTGTGAAAGAAACTTGAGCTGTATGATCTGCTTTTGTTTGTGTGTAGTCTCAAGTATAAACAAGGTGCAAATGCAAAATCTGAAGATAAATATTAAAAAGTTATTTTAAAATACTTAAGAGAAACTCCTAAATGCTATTTCATGCTGCACTTACACTTGTGCAGGTGGACATGATTGTGCAGACCATTTGAAACAACACAGCGCAGTCATTGAACATCAGAATGGACTGTTTACTGCGCTCTCCCCATGTGCGTGAGTGTTCATTTGTAGAAATGCCCACGGATAGAGTATTGTTTCAATGTAACGTGTTTAAAAACTGCTACTTATTTCTTTGTGAAGATAATGAATGATAATAAAAACCAAGCAGCTGTGTATCGTAAGGCATGTTGAGAGAATCCTTTCATAATATAAACCACAATCAATGTCGAAGGAATTAACTTCGTGATTGGCTTGACTCACATGATTTCCCAGAGTTCCTTTGTAACGTACGATGACGTCATATTTCATCGACTGAATTTGAATTTCTAGCTAGTTTTATTGGGAAGGGACAAAACGCGCTGGGTAGCATGCAAAATGGGTCCTGTAGAGGTAAACATATGTCTTATTTATACGTTTTCTTTTCAAATCAGCTCAAGGCAATTGCCTTTTCCTTAAACGGACAAAGAGAGCAGACAGTGCCATTCTGGCCAGATCGCTCCATTGTCTTTGATACGCTAGGTTACTTAAAACAATTAGCTAGAGAACTAGCCAATAAATGTAGCATGTCTGTGTATCAGTCATAGTAGGCCATTTATACATGTAGTCGCCGACCTGAAAATCGACATTTAGCAGTAATGCAAGTCCACTTCCGTTTTATCCTTCTGTTATTTACTTTACATATAGCATCTACACATGTCCGTGTTCTCCCAAAGTTATTCTCCCTGTGGTCGCTTTCTTGGTGTGGGCAACAATTATGGGGAGATAGCAGTGTTCAGGTGAGACGGTGGATGAAAATTCAGTTAAACATGTTTAACATCTTCGTTGTGTCAAGGTGCATACTAAGTGTCTCAATCTATCCAACAGTCTCTCATCGGCTCTAAGCTCGGATGCAACGGACCTGAGCAAGAAACCCATCCTCACCTTTACAGGTTAGATAGGACGGCACAACCTCGACCAAAGTGATGTGTGACTTGTGTTTTTCCTTCAGTCTTTGCAGGCAACTTTAACTAGTCATCAGCTTTAGATCTCATGCCTTTCTCTGTACTACCATGTACTTCAAATGTTTCAGCAACCACTCTTGTATTGCAATAGTTATTCACCATGGATGTTTGTTAAGCCATTCAAACTAAGTCACAAGCTACCACCAACTACTTTGCAATTGTTTACTGTGTTGTTGAGGATTACAAACAATTAAGGCACCATCAAATGCCCTAGTTGGAAATTATAATAAAGGGCTCCTTTTCATTTGTCATACATTTGTCATTTTTATATATCCAAAATTCTATTTTGATGTAACCTGATGTCTCCTTTTCCCAGCCCATGATGGACCAATTTTCTCTCTCATCTCCACTGACTCACACCTGCTCAGCACAGGCAATGGAGAGATCAGCGCCTGGAGCTGGGTGGAGCTTATCAAAAGGGTAAGAGCCAAGATAGCATCCATATATATCCTACTTGTGAATATAAACTGTATACAGTGGAAAGAGGGGAGTTGGGTCCTAGCCTATTACATTTTATTCTGTAAGGGAGTTATATACAAAATACACTGAATTGTAAATGCTGCTTTTCCTCCTCAAGAATACAAAGGCTTCTTGGACAAGAAGGCCAAACTACAAGTAAGATGTCTAATATTAATTCAGACAGTATCTGCCAGTATATTTGTACTTGAATACATAATTGTACAGACCAGGGACAATACTGGGATTATACCTCTGTATTCTATAGATCAGGTTCAATACTGGGATTATACCTCAATGTACAGACCACGTTCAGAACTGGGATTTTATCTCCACTGCGCACAGGTCAGGATCAATACTGGGATTATGCCTTCACTGCACAGACCAGGGCTAATACCAGGATTATATCTTTTGTTATGACCCTTGAATTTATGTTGAGGTTGTTACTGTCTACTTAGAACAATAAAGCATCAAAGCCCAAGTCTGTCTATGGTTACTAGCCACCTGTTTACAACACTATTTGCACCATACATTGCTCTGCTCTTTGTTGGATTTAAAAAGCCAAACCACTGCCAAATGACTGAAGAAGACAAACCTTTTTTATACATTTCTCAATTGGAAGTTGCTCCTCTGCCATGGCTATTGCTGCCACTGTTTTCAACAGTAATATTAGCTACTCCACTCAAGGTCGTCAGTGTATTTTAGTGGGCGTATTCCATTTCTCAGCAACTTCCTGCAGTATCACAGAAATGAAAAGTACTGCCGTTTGTAATTATTCTCTATCGACATTATTAAAAATGAATTAATGTTATGATATCTTTATTAAGAGAACTCATTACTTCGATAATGTTATGTATCGATTTATTGCCCTGCCCTAGCCACGACACATTCATTATACAGACCAAGATTAGTACTGGGTTATAACGCCTAATAAAACCAATTGGTCAGTTCCAAGAACCAGTTGTGAGACATGACAGAGACACTTTTACTTTTTTTTTATACATGTAGGTATATTGTTAAATAATTCCCTAGGAATATTGAACTTGTTCACTGATGTGTATGTGCATGCCCACATGACTGTTGTTATGGCTGTGTAAGTACACTCTTAAATTAAGTTTATCCCTGCTACCAGATCCAGCTTGGAGATTCCAGAGATTAACGCCATGCTCATCAATCCTAAAGTGAGTAAATTCCAAAGAATGAGTACCAAGTATGTTTTGTTCACTTAAATTTTGAGACATTTTCTATCACTACTTTTTACCTTTCTCCATATCTCAGGATAACAGTCTTGTGATTGGTGGTGGGGACAATAACATCCAAATAATGGATATGGAGCATGGAGTCTTCAAGGTTCAAGAAAACATGCTAAGAATCTTTGTACTTAATATGTTTCAGCAAAGTTTCAGCTTTAAATAATTTTCTCCTCCTATTTCCCTCATATCACGTATGTATTTTTATTTCTCTCAATAGTCAGTACTTCAGGGCCACACAGACTACATCCACTGTTTGAGTGTGAGAGAAAGGGAGGGAGAGATTCTCTCAGGCGGAGAGGACGGCTCTGTGAGGATATGGGGTGAGGGACCAATGCAGGCACCTATTGCACACCAATTTTCAAGAAGTAATCGTTTAGGATAAGCCATGAATATTCAGTATGAATGGAGTGTTGTATCTTAAATTACTGCATCTGTTTTTTAGACAGTCGGACTGGCCAATCTGTGCACTGTATTGAAGTTTACAAATATGAGGTAAGAAAGTCAAGAAGTGGGGGTAACCTGCTGGAAAAACATGAATACAGTGTAATCTCAATTGGTAGGTGCATCAATTGGTAGGGCTGGGTAATGGGACAATAGAAAAGCATTAATCGTTTCATATTATGCTCTTGTGATGGTTTGTATTTTTGTGATATCAACTATAGCTGTACAAATCCCCGCTATGGCAATATTTATATTTAACAGCAATGCCACGGTGCAGGATTCAAATAAGCACTTGGTTTGCAAGCAGGTTTTTCTGGTGGGAAAGTTTGCCACATGATTGGCTTCATCAACTCTAGGAGTTACATTATATGCAACTAGACGGCTTAGAAAATAAATATCTGTATTCTCTCTTCAGAGGCTTGTGCCATAAAGTGAGTTTACTGAATAAGCATAAGTTTATGTCAGTTAGCCTGACTCATTTATTGTTAATTCGCAGGGCTGCTAACTCATGCATTGTTGGGGAGACGCACATTTGGCTGGCCAATGCGTGAGTAGGCAGCCCTGCCTTTGGTTCCATAAAGCAGCTCATCATAGGTCGGACTCAAATACTATGGCAACTTATGCTTCAAAACTCGCCTGGTCTGTGGCAGGCTGTCACGCTTAGCCTGTATTGTTGCTTAACCACACGTTCCTGTAACACTGACCCAACAGGAAAACAATGATTTACAACGACCATCTCATTTTCTCACTCAGTTCAATATGTAGTCTACATTTATAGAAAATCTACTGAAATATATATGCTACAACATTTAACCTAATGCATTAAACAATGATGAACATCGATATCAGAATGATACAAACCTACATAGCATAAATGTATCAATAATGTATAATTATTGGGATATTAAAGCACTTGTGTTAGGATATTAGATTTTTGTCATATTGAACATATATTAAAAATGATATATGTATATGATTATTATTATTCCTGCTTTAAAACAACTCTAGAACTGTTTTATTCTGTATAGCATTACAAAACACAGGAAATTATCTACAGAATACCTACTTCAACCTCTCAAATCTTTGTTCTCATGTTGAACTAGACCTGTGCCCGCCCCCAGTATGGCAAGTGGATCTGCTGCCTTGCTACAGACTCTGACTGGATGGTAAGATGTCCAACAATACTATTGATTTAAAAAAAAATTGTACCTTTTGTAAGATTACCTAAGCACTCTCAGACTCAGTAATTGTTACAACTTGTTCAGTTTTTATGCACTACAGTTCTTATGAAAAAGATTGCACTAAGAAGGTTTTAAAGCAGTTGATCAGTATTATTCTATTTCCCAAATCTAAATTTAAAGTCTTCAGTTTCAGGTGTAAAGAATCACATTTAACGTAACCTGGTATAGGGAGTCATACCTTCAACAACCATTTCCTTATTATGCTGTTTTCTTTCTTCGTCAGCTCTGTGGAGGAGGGCCCTCCCTTTCTCTCTGGCACCTTCGATCCATGTCCCCGACCTCTGTCTTCCCCCTAACTGGCTGTCAGCGACATGCAACCTTTTATCAGGACATGGTGAGTCTTGACTCTGAGGGTTTTATTTTGTGTCTTCTTAACTGTTATATGTTTTTTGTCCTTTTTTTTTTTTCTTTCTTTTTTTTTTTTACTCTGCCCTTAGTGCAATATTGACTTTTCAGTGGTGAAAAAAAAAGTTTTTACGCCTCCTTAGATCCTGTCTGTGGGTGAAGGCCAGTGCGTGTCCCACTGCCTTCTGGGGGGAGAAGTGAAAGCCCAGATTCCCTGCACCCCCCACTCACTCAACACTCTGGCTTTTAACCGCAACAGCACTGAACACAGGGTAAGCAAATCCACTGTAACACTCAACTATCATCTTTGGTTTACCTTCTGTCTGAGAGATAGAAAACATCATAACCATGATTGACGTGACCTCATGGAGCCAGATAAAGCAGCTTCCTTTATCCTGCTCGCTCCTTTTAAGCTCTGTCCCGTCACTGACCCTCCACACCTTGTTTTGTGACCGTTTCAGGAATGGTTCAGTATAAATTGAGATTGATATGTCCTGACCACAGAACCGTTCGAACTAATGCAGCCTCATTAGTTATTTGGGTTTTGCTGCTTTAATGATAAATGCTAAGAAAAGAAAAACCCTGAATGAGTAAATTAGAATGAATTGTCTCCCACTTTGCTCAACCCTGATTGACCCAGCTTCACGTGGTTGAGTTCTCTGTTGACCTCAAAATTAATTTTCTCTTTTAGCCTGTGTTTTGGGGCGTCCCTTCTTAGTTGGTGGGTTAGGAAAATCAAAGGTCTATGAACGAGGTGTGCCTATGTTTGAATTAATGTCCAGTTTAACCAAAGTGTTAACATGACAGCAAAATAAACCCCACTGCAAAATATTGACATGCAAGGACCCAAATACAAAATTTGAGGCACTACACACAAAACAAGCAGTGCACACAGAATACATAAGTCACTTGGTCTGATCTGACTAAAATTCTATGGACCACCCATGACACTTCCTTACAGGTATACTGGATGATTAACTTAATTAACAACATCCCATCATGCTTCATGGAATGTATAAAAATGCTTTGTCCATCTTTAAAATGAGCTATTTTCTCCATATATGGTACGCTCATAAATATATTCATGTGCTGCGCGCTGATTAGTTGGTGTACAATGAGCGAATCTGCAGAACAAAGACACGTTCTTTGCTCTGGTCTCGCTTATCAGGTCATGTCACACATCACTACATGTCACTACCAAAGCAGAGTCCCTGATTGGTTACCTCCCCTTCGAATGTTAGCCAATGTTAACATTTTCCAACTCCGGCGTCAGTTGCAGATTTACGTGTCAGATGCAAAAACACAAAAAAATATTTACACAATTGTTGGTGAATTTGAAGCATGCAGGGCTGAATTACATAGCATTCTTTTATATATAAAAAATAACTACATCAGCAGAATCACCCACGATATATGTGAAACCCAGTGCAAACCAAGCACTAACCATTTAGACTATTTTGCCAATGTTTTGCATTGAGTGGGGGGGGGGGATCTTCACTACTAACTGTCTCGACTCAAAAACACGCTATTATATGCCTCAATCATAGTACAAGGCTGGTAGCTTGGCTATTTTTAAATAATGGGTTTGTGCCATTCGTCCCGTGTTGCAATTCTTGACCAGTCACTAGTCTACTTTTTCACATTACCTTTCAGCATTACTACAGTAAAGTACCAGGTACTAGGTCCCATATTTGTGCAGTGAAAAAACGAGTTGAGCCACTACACATTTGAAAAATGCCATAAGTGACATCTGCGTTTAGATCTAGCGTAAGTAAAAGATGGCTGAAAACAGGGTTGGAATTCTTCCTGGGATGACTGAAAAGGTCAGTCCGGGATGTGATTAAGTATTGAAACAAGCACTTGACTACAGAACGTGACATTGACGATCTTTCTGTGAGAACACTGATGCAGCAATTTCTTTCTAGTCACATTTTCATGTTTGAGTAGACATGTTTTCATGTAATTTGTATTTGTCAACATACATTTCAGTAACAATATTTAAATTGATTATTTTATGAAATAATTTTATAAATGAACAAAAATGCCCTCCCTAGATGTGATTAGAATAAAATGGTATGATGTGGTGAGAGTCATTCTTCACCATAATCTAACTTCAGGTGGATGAATGTTTGTGGTATTCATCAAGAACACGGTACAAGCCTGAATGCTTTACCCCTGCAGTGAGCACTTTAGTGCTGTGAAGGATTGGTTTATTGTTGAGTCTACATGTCTCTGTAAGGGAAATAGTGATAGAAGTCAAGGTGTTCCAAATTATCACTTGTTCTGTCATATGTATATTTTGATGGCTGTGGTCAATGTTTTACAATGGTGGGGTGACACCCATCCAGAGTTCCAGATAATTGTTAAATTGTGACAAGGCACATCAAAGCTGTTGTGGTGGCCCAACACTTGTGTCCACTGTGTCTTTGTGGTTGTTGTTTATTAAAGACTCATTTTGTAGTATTCATTGTGTGTGTACTGACTGTACCAACAACAATCATACCAACAATCATCATTTCCTTTTTTTACACACAGGTGCTGACAGTAGGAGGCAGCAGTGACCAAGTAGATGTATTCACCAACCTGTCCTACAGAGCATTTTCCCTGTCCTTCTAAGGCACATCTTACCATATTGCTGCAAAATGTGTAATTTTGCTGATGTAATAAAGTGCGGCTGGTATTTTAGATTCATTGTGTATGGATGGACATGAGTTGTTATTGGTGAAAAGTGATGTTCTTTAATTCGATTAAACATTTGTTTACATTTGCTTTTAATTCTCATTACGAATTATTACAGATCAATGTTTTTATTTTATTTATTTTTTTACATCTGTCAGCCTTCTGGCAGATGGACTCGTCTCTTCACGTTATCAGTTAGCAAATGAAACGAAAGTTATTTTATCTATCTGAAAATGGCTTTGGGAATGTAATCGGGATTCAATTGTGTTGGCTTTCGGCAATTGACGTGAGTGAAGAGGGAAAAGGGGGAGGAGGGAGGTTTTCAGAAAAAGAAGGGCACATGATTTACCCGGGGCATGTGTGACTCAACTCGCAGGTGTGGCCCGAGACAACGGTCCGTGAACCACTACGTTCCGAACTGTCATTGTACAAGATCCGCGACGTATGGAACATACTTCATCAAATCAGGACTACACATTCTAACTCCAGTATTGTGAACCCAGACATCGCCGTAAGTTTAACCGACTCAATCGTAATTGGTCATAAAAATACCATAAACTATTCTGGTACTTATACTGGTTTAAAGAAGATTCTGGAAATGTTTTATTGGTAGACATAGCTTTAGTCCTTGCTAGCGTTAAGTTCATCAACTTGTTATCTGATGGCATTAGCGCTAGAGCTAGCATAAATAGTTTTCTTGCGTAGTGTAGACGGCTGTTAGCAGGCTAACGAGCGTTAGCTCGCTAGATTGTCGCTGATCACATTGAGTTTGTACAGTTTCCAATTCCAGACACCTTCGTTTTTAATGTTGGCAAAGTTAACTCACGTTAGTAGCCTTGCTGCCAGGCTGCTAGCCTATGGTTTCTGACCTAGATGGTATCCAGCTAACCTCATCAACAAATGATAAATCCTGACTTCCTCTACATTCAGTAACGTTATTGGCTATGGATTGTCGAGATCAAAATTATCACGAAAATGTATTTGCTCCTGTGGCAGGAAGTCTTTTCCAGAAAATTGTTTGCATGCTTGCTAAGTTAACTATCGAGTAACTATAACTTATTTAGCATAGAATGTAGTGATTCATATATTATTATTAGATTACTGTTGCGTCGACCCAAGTACACACTGATTATACACCCTGTTTCCTTTATGTAGCTTTAGTGTAGCTTGTTTAGGGTCAAATATAGGTCGGTAGCCAACTATACTGTAACGGACATCAGCTTTCTCTTTGCTTCCTATTTCATTTCCCATCCTTTCCAGTTCTCAAGAAAAGTGACCACTCTTGCTGTCTTTATTTGTTTCTCCCAGAGTATTTTAGGCCAAATTTATCTTATTACAGTATTATGCTTTTGCCCATCAATGCCCATACTGAAGTCAGAAGACCTTTTGGCCTCACCTAGCTTCTCCTTTCACCCAGCTACCTAATGAGTTCAGGTGGGAATTCAAGGTAGCCAATGTGTGTGTAGAGGGTGTGTGCAGTGCAAGTTAAATTTAGTATCACAGCTGTTATAAGGACAGGAAGGAGGTACATTAACAGTCTTGACATAGCGGCAAAAGGTCATCAGAAGTGTGTGAAAATTCAATGAAGTCCCAGGGTTCTATGCTCAACTTCATATTAATTTACCATTTGTTAATTGTAACATTGACTTTCTCTCTTGTTCAGGGATTTTGACTGGAAACTCACATGCTAGCCACTTCTCTTTCACCCATTACCAAGGAGAGGAAGCGGAATTGAGAGATCGAGGCTGGAGGAAGCTCAGTGGATTAAACTTCTGCCAAAAAGAAGTAATTTCTCGAACGGCCAATTGGTGTTTCTGTTTCCAAACAGCCATGGTACCAACAGTGGAAGAATGTATGGGAAAAAAAGAACACGAATGTTTAACTGTAGTTAATTACCTTTTTTGTGCGGACAGGGACGGAGGTGCAATTGCGTGATTGTAAAGTAATGAAACAGTTTTGAACTCTGTAGTAAAAACTTTCAAGCAAAGTCCATACCACTGCTGCTTTAAACGTGGGGAGCATTTTTTTCTTCTTCTTGAAACTGGTCATGTATGACAGAAATGAACTGGGAATCCCCAACATGTGTTAGTGGGAGGAACTCGAACTGAGGTGGAAACAGAGGCCATAGACTCCAAATTAAGGAAATAATTGACTGGATTTCACTGCTTATGATTGCACTTTGGAAAACAGTGTGAACGACAATAACGAGAGTTGGACAGTGCAGCTAAATTGGAAATTCAACTGCATTTTTTTTCTTCAGTCTATGAACTTCTACAGTATTTTACAAAAGCTTATTGTATTGGATCTAGGGAAGACAGGATTCTGCTGCAGTAGAACCACATTCATTGGGAGGGGAAGAAACATCCAAAAGATCTATTTAAAATGGCGGGAAAGGACTACAACCATCTCTTCAAGCTTCTAATCATCGGAGACTCCAGTCAGTGCATCTTAATGTCCAAATCCTGACAAGAATGTTGTGTTAACCTAAACCTTGCCACAATATCTAGACTTGTTTTCCCATTCACTTGGGATAGAATTCAAACCTTGCATGCCAGAAGCGTTGCAAAATTCTTTCCATGAGAATTTATGGGAATTTATTGGAATTGAACTGGATATTTACTAAATTGGAGGTTAGCCTAAAATCCCCAAAATTACCTGACATGTTCTGCCACTTTGCAACCCATTACAAGTAGCATTATGGTATAAAGTTTCCAGGTCAAATGCCTTTACATTAACTTAAAAGTATCAGGACTGGTGACGAGGCTCATGCTTCAGAGGGATGCGTCAGTACAGTTAGCCCAAGGTTCAATGCATACCTTGTTTATTTGTTTTTTTAACTTTGGTTTTAGGTTCTGATTGCCTGGCACATCTTTGTTGTCTTTGCTTGGGCAAAAGCAGTGGGTTGCACCAGCTATACGTTAATTCAACAGTCCTGTGTGTTTTAGATGTTTTCCTGCTCCAACGCATCTCATTCAAATGAATAGGTCATTATGAAGCTCAGCAGAAGCCTGATAATGACTATTTATTTGAATCAGGTGTGTTGGAGCAGGAAAACGTATAAAACATGCAGGACAGTTGGCCTTGAGGACCAGGATTGGGAAGCACTGGCCTAGTTTGCACATAATTACTGACGTCATTTGTGTTACTACCAATGTAGGCATAAGTGACAACTTAAATCTTGCACTCAGCACTTACTAGGTGTAAAATCCCCCTTAAACTAATGGCTGGCATGATGCGTCGTTTTGAAGGATGTGGTCATTTGGACGATGAGGAGGAGGCAAATTAAAATCCCAGTTTTTTAACATTGGCAATTCTTTCTTTTTGATAAATTGTAACCCTTGGACATTTATGATGACTGTCATTTATACTTGCATTTCGATTTTCTGCAAGCGGCGATACAGAGAGTTACCAACCTCATAGCAGCAGGATTGCAACATGACACTGACAGAAACAGGGCCTTAAGTCCATCCCTAAAAATGTGTCTGGCAAACTGGAACAAAGATATTTTAATACAGGATCATTTCAACACTAGGTCAGGGATTCAATTGAAGTGCATACATCAACTGTATGTAGATAAGCAGTTGCCCTATCCTTGTGTCAGCACTTTAACAACTATGTTCAGTTTCCAAAACAACCTGAGTCACTAATCATGACCTGTCAGACCTCCCATCAGATAGCCGATATCCCCAACACACTTTGCTGTGCAGATGGCACCTACATCAAAATGAAAGGAGTCAAAGACAACAAGAATTACTTTGTGAACAGGAAACGGCCAAGGCCAAAGCACAACAGTAGGGGTGTTTTGGTTATTATCCGTGGCTCAATTGCGTGATATGCGGTTTTACTGCCTTTTTCTTTTTTTAAATGTTTTTTACGAACTTAATCCAGATTTTACTGCATACAAAACTACAAGTTATTATTTAGCATATGTTGTTGCTTTTTAATGACAGAGACCTTTTAAACATTTTTGTTCATTATTAAATGCCAAATAAAAACAAGAACATGCCGTTTCTAATTAAAAAACAATGGAATGGAAAGTATCACATGAAAACAATGTGTAGGCCTAAGTAGAAAAAGAAAAAAGGAGAAAAACTTAGAATAAGTGAAATATTAATTAAGGGTTAATGGATGTGATTTAGACCTAGGTTATCATGTCCTTGTTTTGTGCGACGAAAACCAACATAATAACCTTCCTGGTTGGTCCTAACTGGCTGGTACTGGCCCCAGCTGTTCTTTTTGAGGTTGCTGACCTGATGTTTGAGGTGATAACTGTGCTTCAATGGTTCGATGACAGCTCAGATTAGAAGTAGGTTGTCTCGTGTCAAAGAAACCTATTCGCTACTAATTTTGCATATAAGCTCATCTAAATTCGCTGGCTTGCCCTTTTCATTGAGTTTAAAGCCAACATTTTTCCAAACAGGCAACATGACATTTGGTTTTGGGTTGAGAGCATATCATCCATGTTGCTAAACCTAGATGTCATGAGAAAGCGAGTTACGAAAACAATTCTTTTCTGTTTTATTTTTGGAGCCTAGGTATTAATATCACTCTAAAAATGATCTGAAAGACTTGTATCTGACGACAACAGTCGTTATTTCTCTTTGTTTTGGTTTCCACTACAAGAGCCTATGTAGCCTGGTCCTTACCAGACTCTCATACATTTCATTTGTAGAGACTCTGAGACAAAACAATTACAAATTGTCTTCCGTTAAGGCGGGTATTCTGTTGCAGTTTAAAACAACTGGATCTTCCCAAAGCCACTCTGGATCTGCCATAACCGATTGCTAACGTTGACGTAGGTCAGGGGCCGGGATGTAGCCACTAAGGCTGTAAACAACAAGTTGGAATGCGCAGAGGAGTGTTAGAGGATGTTGAATTTCAGAATTAAAGAAAAAATTGTAAATTGTAATCTATAATCAACCTTATAACCTATATTTGACTTTCAGGTTAGTGATAATGTATACTGTCAACTGTATACATCTAATCATTCACAAAACACTGCCTTGGTCATTTCATGTTTGCCACCCATCAGTGCAGTGACTACCATGCTCCTGCGTGATACGGATATTTTTCATATGTGGAAGAATGAGGAGATGACAGAGACAAGGGACCATACCACTGACAAGAGAGACAGGGACCCCACACCCTCTAAAAATCCACGGGTCCTAAAATAATTCTCTAAATTTAACAGAAATATTCTGTCCAAGCTAATTTATAAGCAATTATGGGAATGGATGCATTCCAAAAAGACAGGAGGGCTGTAGCTATTTAATCAGTTACTTGCCTGGTGTGTAATGGTCCAGCTTTGAAGCTCTATTATAGAACGCATACTTGGAATGTTAATAAACATTCCAAGTTCCATTCCAATGTTTAAACAGTTTATCATGTTATGCAAAGACAATAATGATAATTTAAAAAAATATCTATACTCTAATTATCCTTGCAATGTTAATGTTAAAGAATTTGTAATGAATATTCTTACTAGATTGCAGAGGTACACTAAACACCTTTTCACAGAATGTCTTATTGCTTATTTTTTAAACCTTAAATAGTCTTTTCAAGTATGTGATTCTCTTATTTAGGACATCTACAGTTTTGTAGAAAATAACAAATTACAACACATTTACAACAATATGTACAACTAACACACTAATCATATTCTTACACGAGTACTCAAAAGGGGTTCAAAGTATTCTGTTCGGGTGTGCAATCCTACGGACTTCCACTCGATTTCGCCTCTGTTGTAGGTCTGGAGCCGATACACCCGCTTAGGTTCTCTCCACTCAGATATCAGTAGGCCCAATCAGCGAACAGAGGGAGTGACAGAGAACGATTATGTTAATGTAGCGCTCTAGTTTGAGTTGTAGGTCTGTAATGGCGACAGGCCACCATTTTCATGTGATCTCTATAGATTTAGTAGTGGACACATAGGCCGCATACTCTGGCATGACTCCTCTCTTCCGTTGAAATATGTGAATGATATTCATTCTAAAGTCGGAATTCTAAGGCTCAGAATTTTTTGATATATTTTTAAATCTAAGACCATTTTACTTGAATTGCACATTTGTGTGGCAGATCTTTTTTTGTTGAAAGCCTCCTCAGTTAAATACAGAACAACATGTCAATTTGTATAGTTTTAAATAGTAATTTATTATCACAATGGCATGTTTTCACCTTTGCAAACAATACTGCACTAAATCGTACATGTAAAATAAAAATAAAAAACAGTGCGACTTTGGAACGAATATCATTCATGTCTTACAGCTGAAGACAGCAGTCACGCAAAAGCGAATGTGGTATGTGCTGTTTCGACTAAACCTATACACGTCATTTGAAAAGAAAAAAAAGATCCAGAAACTCATACCTGAAGACCCAGTTGAGAAATTAATGAATAATTTCTGTTTCCTCTAGCTCCTAGTATTGAACCTATGCAGATCACATGAAAAAAGATCCAAAGACTCATACTCAAAGACCGAGTCAGGAAATGAATTATTTATGTTTACTCGACTGAGCATATGCGCGACCACAAGGAAAAGGAACATAGAATCTTGGATTCTGGAGTAACGTGAGAATTCGTTCAAAACAAATGAATCATTCACAAACAACACATCACTAGAGAATGAGTGTGACAGTGACAATTCAGCACACACAGTGTGTAGGTGTTCTGAAGAACCAATGGGCCTATTTACATGTATGCTATGACAACTCATTTCACCGTCATTGCCTTTTTAAATTTTAATCACTTCAGGCTGTGGATCCTTACCAAACTTAGTCTATTCTGACTAGATACTGCAAAAAGTTTATTAAGAACACTATTTCATGATCATCATCCAAATGTTTGAAATAAACTTCACAAAAATATAGAAAAGGTAATATTATAAATACATTTTTTTTAAAATCGAAGTTTTTCCTGTTAATTAATTCTTTATGTAAGGTTTGACCAAATCAATGTTATTGAAAATTGGCTGAATTCTATGGCTTTTTTGAAAGTGTGATGGTGTATCAACTTTCTTTTAGATCTTCTTGTAGTGTAAATATTTCCATGGTCAATTTAACCTTTTCAAGCCAAATTCATATTTTTCATCTTAAATATTCTGTGTGGGGTTCTCAATTTCAGATGTAAACATTTGACATCTTAATGCCTTTGCACACTGGACTAGACACATGTGACATTGCGAATCATTTGGATGAATCTTTAATTTTTTCATGTACTTGACCATGCGTATCAAGCATGCGATTGTTGGAATAAAATGAAGTTTTAAATTAAATTAAATTTAAATTTTCACCACATGTGAAAAAGAAAATGAACTTGGCATTGAGCGATGATGTTGATGACCTGGTAATCCTTTAAAGAATTTTAAACAACGTTTGGTTCATGCTTTTAAAGCTTGATATAGCCCATACACACCATCGTCACACTTATGTTCCCTTGCTATTCCTCTCCATATGTAGTCATTGTCCTTGTAGTTGCTTTCACTTCATAAAACTAGGTGCTGGGATCCAAATGCAATGATATATGTCATTTTCAGTGTTCTGACAGTAGTGACAGTAGTGACATTAACAACTTGCATTTCGATTGTTCAGATGTGCACATGACGAATGTGAAACCTCACATAAATTGAACTGAGTCAAAAAAAGAAGCAAAATCACTCAGAGATATAACATAATTGAAGTGCAAGCTTCCATTGTCAGTATACTGGAAAAAAAATATTTGAAAAATATTGTTTGTGTGAATTCGTTGCTCAAATGAAAATGTGTCCAGTGTGCAAAGGTCTTTTAGTTTGGTAGTATCCACTTCTGTGCAAGGAGCAGGAAGCCGTCTGTTGCCTTAAGCACACTCAGCTGCTGGTGGGGTAGGTGGCTGCTGGAGTTATCCTGATGGAACCATGCAGACTTTCTGTTGACTACATTCTGTCTAGTAAAGGTGAGCTCTGGAGGTTGCAGGGATGCTGGCTCAAGCAAACATACTTTATGCTTTCATGTATGAGAAAGAGGTGGTGCTGCTGGTGGTTAAGATTCTGGTGCTGGAACCTCTTCTGCTGTTCCACTCTCAACCGCACATGAAATGTCAATTACTGCACGGCAGTGGTTATCAACATGTGGGACATGATTGAGAACCATTGCTGTAGGGGACCCCCCCCCCCAACAATTTCCAATACTAGAAATGAGAATGGTCCCATGTCTGGCTTTGGTTGGGAAATTTAGGGGAAAGTCCTTAGCGGCTTGTATCCTCGAGTTGATCTGGTTCCTCACTTTTAACATCCCTGTGCTCCACTCCTTTTGCATTTATTGTGTCTAACATCCAAGCCTAAATGGAATGCAGATATTTTTTTACATTTTCCGAGGCTATTCAGACTGAAAATCTGTTGAGTTCTGCAGTTGCGGTTAATATAGCTTTAAAGAGATTGAACCTTTTGGATAGTTTTTATTGCAATTGGGATTGCAATGAAAAAATATATTTGTCTAACCCAGTATTCTCATAAACATTGACCGAGAACTCACTGGCCCTGTCTCTTGCTGTTATTTTGTTTGAGAAGTATTTCAGTCTCAATTCTTCTGGGCAGAATCTTGGCTTCAGGAGCTAGCCAAACGTGAGTGTTACCGCATCAGTCTCAGGGTTGACAGACTTTTTTCCGCTTACTATCACTTAGAATAGAGACATTTAATGAGTTGAAAAGTAATTTTAAAAAGTGTAATATGTATTAATTTTGTATGGGCTTGCTGATGTCCTCCCAGATTGTCAGTCCAATACTTAATCAAATATAGTCCTTTTCACTGATTGGCCACAAAGAGGTCAAATCTCAGAAATAGTTTGATTAATGTAGACTTAACGCCAGTGTATCTAAGATTAACCTTACGTTTCTGTGGTTCAACCAAACATCACACAGCTTTAGCAACAAACTAACTAGTTTAAACATCACGTTTAGTCATTTGCACCCTAGACTTAAAGACAACTTCAGCACACCTACTGCAACAGGCTAAAGGAACATTAAGAGAAAAATCATCTTTAACTTTAAAGCTAAAAATAAATAAAAATCGACCATTTTAAGTGCCAAGTTAATGGATATTCACCCGCAGGGAGGCGTGTCCACATCTCAGCGAGTAGACTCCAGGTCTGCTAATTTAGCGACTGTTGTTGATAGACTTCGCGACTTTTTACTTTCCCTAACGCCAAAAATCTCATCTCGCTACCCGCGACTAATTAGGAAGCGAATTCTGCGGAGTATTTTGGGGCAATACTGGTAGACTGGCACAAACAGCCAATTCAGAGAGAAATTAAACGCACAGAAAATATTCATGTATTCATTCATCAACAACAAAAAAACGCAATTCATAAGTGGGTATTGAACTCGGCTGTCGTACTGAACGGTTTAATATTCTATTGTGTATGGTACCATCCCTAGCACTCGACACTTTAAACATCTTCAGCATTTTGTCATTGGTTTACTAAATGATTCAAGTAATCAAGGTTAATTTGTGAAAAATGGAACTTAAAAGTTGAATCTCTATATATTTGGCAGATTGTGGCAAAGCCACTCATCAAAATGTTGTAGCCTATATTAGTAAATCTCCTAACTATAACATAATTATAATGTTCATGTGTGCCATTATAGCTTGCAAAACTACCAGATATATTGCATATTGTTTTCTCAAATATTATTAATGGAAATACAATAGAAGACTTAATAAATTATTCAAATTGATTTGGTCTAATAATTGTGAACTTTTAAACTGTAACTTGTAGGTTGGTTGTTGTGTCAGTACTGTGAAAAAGGGATGCTTGATTTGCTATTGACATTGTCATCACTTTCTACCTCTGTCTCAGATGTAGGGAAAAGCAGCCTTCTTCTGCGGTTTGCAGACAACTCCTTCTCTGGTGTGTGGAAAGAGTTCTTATTTATGATGCTTTTATGAGTGTGTACTTTAGATATAATCTATGTCATGACCAACTTTATCCATGTTTTTATGGCGAGGGGAGGGGGGGGTTCAAGTCAGGAAAACTAACACTATTGTCTGTGGTGACCCTCAGGTAGCTACATCACTACAATCGGTGTGGACTTCAAAATTCGCACCATAGACATTGATGGGGAAAGAGTTAAACTGCAGATCTGGGATACAGCAGGGCAGGAGAGATTCCGAACCATCACTTCCACGTAAGATATCTATTATCTGCCAAATTAAAAGGATGTATTTTGTTCATGTCAATTTGTCGCATAATCAACACTATGTTAATGGTAAAATGTAATTTACCATCCTTAATGACTAATTTATTGTCACACAGATACTACAGAAACACACATGGAGTCATCATTGTTTACGACGTAACAAATCCGGAATCTTTTGTGAATGTGAAAAGGTGGCTAAATGAAATTTCTCAGAACTGTGACAACGTTTGTAAGATTTTGGGTGAGTTTGGGCACTCCATAGGTGTACTTTATAGACAGCCAAAGATCATTTGATTGATGCAAAATTTGGAAAACACAACGCAAGCTCACGCAAGTGTGATGTCATTAGTGTGATAATCATTTGTGCTGGTTAAGCAAAAGACTTTGTGTAAAGATTTAGTAGAAAGAAATATGTCCCGTAAAAGTATTTTAAAAAATCTTTCTCACCGTGCATTCTTTTGTTTTTCCTAGTGGGGAACAAAAATGAAGACCCTACCAGGAAACAAGTGGACACCCAGGATGCCTTGCGGTTTGGGGAGTCGGTGGGAGTCAGGGTGTTTGAGACAAGTGCAAAGGAGAACATTAATGTAGAAGAGGTGAGCTGGAAATCTGCCTACTTACATTGGGGTTCAAACCAGATTCCGGATTAGGGTGCGGTGGGGGATTGAGGTCAGGGTATCTTTATTATCTCTTTGTTCATTGTTGTAATCTCTGCTCCCACTTTCCATTTTTCCACTCAGATGTTTATGGAATTCACTCACATGGTTCTTCGGGCAAAGAAGCAAAGCCAGATTCGTACAGAGAAAGAAAGGGAGAGAGAGAAGGACACTGTTCATATAAACTCGCATAGAGACAGAGAAAGGAGGAAGAGGGGGAAAAAGTGTTGCTGAAATATAGGACCAATGACGGTAAAGAGAAACTGTTGAGATAATGGCCCTGTTTACATCTCTAAACATGATTGAGATCAACCAATTGGGGAAATACCCCAACCTAGACTGTAGAAAATAACATAAGTATTGGAGGTGGATAATGGAGGTGTGAAGTAACGTTTTTTATACACAGTTAATACTTATTATTTAATGGTTCTATGTTTTCAGAAGATGCTACACTGGGTAAAAAGGGTTATTATTTGAAATTAACAGGATAGACCAAGGGAGAGTTCTGCCAATGTCTGTCACCACTAAATGGGGAAGAGACTGGAAATCGTTTTGACTTTGCACTTATAACGGGTGTTAATATTTGGCAGTGAACCACTTGTGCCAAACGTTTGTAGTTATTTTTGGTTATTAATTTGGTTATTAATTTCATTTGATCCTGGAAATGTAAACAGCTTCCCAGATATGTCAAAATGATCATTAAAACCTTAACCGAGCAACAGACTTGGGGTGTGTTCACACTTGGCAGGTTTGGTTTGAACGAACTCTGGTGCATTCAACACTGTCTTTACAGGACAGTTTTGGTCCCAAAATCAGATGAGGGGTGGGTAGGTTGGTCCCAACATCTAAAGTGGGGTTGGTAGGTTGGTCCCAACATCTAAAGTGGGGTGGGTATGTTGGTCCCAACACCAAAAGGGTGGTGGGTAGGTTGGTCCCAACATCAAAAGTGGGGTAGGTAGGTTGGTCCCAACATCTAAAGTGGGGTGGGTATGTTTGTCCCAACACCAAAAGTGGGGTGGGTATGTTGGTCCCAACATCAAAAGGGTGGTGGGTATGTTGGTCCCAACATCAAAAGGGGGGTGGGTATGTTGGTCGTAATGTCAAAAGTGGGGTGGGTGTGTTGGTCGTAGTGTATTGGCAGTTAGTTAACATGCCACAAAACTGATCAACAATTAAAGGTACAAGCGAATAACAAGGTATATGAGCTATCTTATTGAAAAAAGCACTTAACTCAAATAATGATGTGTGCACTAGGGATGCCTGTATAGCTGTCTCCAGGATGTTCAAGATTAAACATTCATGACCAACTGTATTCTATGGGTTTGTCCTGTCGAATGTATACTGCTGCTACTGCAGTCAGCCAACAATGATTTGCAATTTGCTGAAATTGCTACTGGCAAGCCGCTGCTTGTGCATGAGCTGAGCGCCCGGTGTTTCAGTAAATCATGATGCACTTTTGCTGCCAGGCATTTGTGTTGTAGCTGACCTTGTTACAGATTTTTTTTTTGAGTGTGTGTGTCATTTAGAAGGAGAATGCTTGCATTTTAGCGTTTAAGTCACTTTTTTGAACAGCTACATTTGTTGCTGTCTGCTGTTTGAAAAAGAAGGTTGCCTGGGTAATCTACAAAGCTTCTAAATCGAGCAACAACATTGTAATGTTGGCATCGTATATATGTATATGTATATGTATATGTATATATATATACATATATATACATATATACATATATATATACATATACATATATATATACATATATATATATACATATATAACATACTATATATACTATATATACATATATATATATAATATCAACATATATATATATATACAATATATTATACGTATATATAACACATATTATACATATAATATACATATATACACACATGTATATATTCGAGGATCGCTGCATAAATTGAAGGGCGGGTGTTATAAAAATGGGGTGGCTCCGCAGCAGTTATCCAGGTGACCAGTTCCTTCAGACATTTTTCTCTCTTTAGAGCAGAAGGGAGCTCTAGAATGAAAACGGTAGGTAAAACATTTATCTGCCTAACTGTGAAACCCTGTCTCGCTTGTTTCCTTTTGGAAATGAAGAGGATAGCATAGGCTTGTTGTATAATAAAATGAACATAACCCTTTTTAAATATCCGGGTATAGGATATTACACCACTTTTCAGACGGAGGTTATTTATTCCAAGTAACACGTTTGTAATCGTCTGCAACGGCGGATTGATGGAGGTTTCGTCATTCCTTGGACCGTGGCAAAGGCATTCTGTCCAGTTAATCGTAAGACCCTCTGGACAGGGCACCAGTCCCTGCGGACATCGTCTTTTCTTTTGAGGATAGCGGGCTCTGGAGGTGGACGAAAAAGCCCACGCGGAGTGTGCATAAATTAAACCAATGAGTAAAACAATTAATTGCCTCATCGTGAGACCTTGTCTCGCGTCTTTCCATTTGGACATGAACAGAATTAAGAAAACATAGGGTATATATCTAATGTTTGTCATTCATGGCGTTATCGAACCTTCAGATTGCGTCACAATAGACCAAGCTGACAGGCCATCCCCAGTTCATTCTTTCAAATGGCCGATTCAGCAAGGTGTCCGTACACTGAGCGGTGTCCTCACTGGCCCGTGCATCAAACTCCTCTACGTTTGTGTCACTGTTTGTTGGTTAGACGGCAACATGTACGCCTAGGTTGTGAAATGAACGATCTGTTGTTTGTTCACAAATCCTTCCATGCCTGCCAGTCGTTATTGTCCACCAGGCGCCTCAAGATTCTGTCTTAACAGATACTAAGACAGAAATTGTCTACACTCTATTCCCCTGTGATGAAACCATATTTGCGATATCTGCAGGTCTTCCGCTATTTATTTTTTCAAATGACAGATTCAGCTAGGTGCCTGTTAGTGATGGGAAGTTCGGATCATTGCACAGACTCGGTTCTTTGAGTCTTGTTCATTAAAAAAGTACCCATCTTAAAAATATCCATTTTTACTCACTCGTTTATTTCAACGCGGGGAGGGGGAATACATGCGGGATAGAAAGCCTTCAGTTCACATCTGATATAATGACACCTCACATCTCCTCCCCACCTCTCCCTCTTTTTCACTAGTGCCAGTATGCATAATACAATCAATCAAACAAATGAGTAAATGACACGTTATACAATATGTGTAATATGGTTATTCCGATATTCCGAAATGAAAAACAAACAAACCAGGGAATCCAAGCATTTCTCCATAATCCGGTTCTGACATCAGAAATGGAAAAAAACGATATAACAAGCCGCTTTTTCATTTTCTGCATATACCTGCAAAGACGATATACAATGACCAAAACAACGATTAATGGCTCGTTATACCATTTGTCGCATATTGTTATTTCATTTTTAAAACCCAAACAGTCAAGAAGTAGCCATTATACTTCAATGTGTGTTCGAGTAGCTCAAGTGACAGAACGATGTTACTGCTCTATTTTACGTTTGTCATCAAGGGTCGCAAAATATAAAAACCAGAAGCTAAATGGTACATGGACCGTTCACCTTCCGACCGTGTCTTCGGGTAAAAGATCCGTTCCTCTGCAAACGGAGTCTTCGGGTCAAAGATACGTTCCTTTGTTGAGTCTTACGATCTTTTTTCCGTGACCTGCATAGGTTTAGTTTTGGAAACAGATATGCATTCTCTTTCACGTGACTGCTGTCGTTAGTTGTAAGATGCGAATGGTATTCTTTCAAAAAGTGTTAGTGACTGGTTTTGATTTTTAACCTTACAGTTTGGTGCAGTGTAATTGTTTGTTGCGATAATTAAATGCCAGTGTGATTATAAATTACAATTTAAAATGAAACAATATATATATTATTATTATAATTGTGATTTTTTAAACATTTATGACATTTTTTATTATTACATTTTTATTACCATATACATATAAAGCAATTATATGTACATATTAATATAGATATGTTACATTTATATATACATCATTACATATATACAGTCATGGCTAAAATTGTTGGCACCCCTGACACTTTTCCAGAAAATGAGGTATATCTCACAGAAAAGTATTGAAAATACACATGTTTTGCTATGCACATGTTTATTTCCTTTGTGTGTATTGGGATAACACAAAAAAAACAGGAAAACAGGAAAAAGCAAATTTGACACAAATTCACACAAAACTCAAAAGACGGGCCGGACAAAATTATTGGAACCCTTAACTTAATATTTGGCTGCACACCCTTTGGAAAAAAAATAACTGAAATCAGTTGCTTCCTATAACCATCAATAAGCTTCTTACATCCCTCACCCGGAATTTTGGACCACACTTCTTTTGCAAACTGCTCCACGTCTCTCATATTGGATGGGTACCTTTTCCCAACAACAATTTTAAGATCTCTCCACAGGTGTTCAATGGGGTTAAGATCTGGACTCGTTGCTGTCCACATCAGAACTCTCCAGCTCTTTGTTGCCATCCATTTCTGGCTGCTTTTTGAAGTATGTTTGGAGTCATTGTCCTTCTGAAGTATTTCCATGATCTCGCAGCGCTAAACCCCGCTTTCTTACACTGGCGCCTATGCTATTTGCGACCCAAAATCCTTTTGTAATCCTCAGATTTCATGAGGCCATGCACACAGTCAAGGCACCCAGTGCCAGAGTCAGCAAAACAACCCCAAAACGTCTTTGAACCTCCACCATATTTGTCTGTAGGTACTGTGTTCTTTTCTTTGAAGCCTTCATTACATTTTCGGTAAAGAGTAGAACGATGTGCTTTACTAAAAAGCTCTATCTTGGTCTAATCTGTCCATAAGACGTTCTCTCAGAAGGAATTTGGCTTACTAATGTACATTTTGGCAAAATTTAGTCTTGCTTTTTTATGTCTCTTTGTCAGCAGTGGGGTCCTCCTCGGTCTCCTGCCATAGCGTTTCATTTCATTTAAATTTCGACGTATAGTTCGAGCTGACACTGATGCACCCTGACCCTGCAGGACAGCTTGAATTTCTTTGTAACTTGTTTGGGGCTGCTTATCCACCATCCGGACTAACCTGTGTTGCAACCTTTCATCAATTTTTCTCTTCCGTCCACGTCCAGGTAGATTAGCTACAGTGCCATGGGTTGCAAACTTCTTGATCATGTTGCGCACTGTGGACAAAGGAACATCTAGATCTCTGGAGATGGACTTGTAACCTTGAGATTGTTCTCAAGTCCTCAGACAGTTCTCTTTTCCTCTTTCTGTTCTCCATGCTTAGCGTGGCACACACAGAAACACAATGCAAAGACTGAGTCAACTTCTCTCTTTTTTATCTGCTTTTAGGTGCGATTTTTAGATTGCCCACACATGTTACTTGCCCCAGGTGAGATTAAAGGAGCATCACATGCTCGAAACAAACTTATTCATCCAAAATTTTGAAAGGGTGCCAATAAATTTTTGCCCATTTTTTGAGTTTTTGTGTGAAATTATTGCAAATTGCTTTTTTTTTTTTTTTTTTGTGTTATTCCAATACACACAAAGGAAATAAACATGTGCATAGCAAAACATGTGTAATTTAAATACTTTTCTGTGAGAAATACTTCATTTTCTGGAAAAATGTCAGGGGTGCCAACAATTTTGGCCATGACTGTACATACATATATACATATATATACATATATATATATATATACACACATATATATATATATACACATATATATATACGTATATATATACACATATATATATACATATATATACATATATACACACATGTATATATTCGAGGATCGCTGCATAAATTGAAGGGCGGGTGTTATAAAAATGGGGTGGCTCCGCAGCAGTTATCCAGGTGACCAGTTCCTTCAGACATTTTTCTCTCTTTAGAGCAGAAGGGAGCTCTAGAATGAAAACGGTAGGTAAAACATTTATCTGCCTAACTGTGAAACCCTGTCTCGCTTGTTTCCTTTTGGAAATGAAGAGGATAGCATAGGCTTGTTGTATAATAAAATGAACATAACCCTTTTTAAATATCCGGGTATAGGATATTACACCACTTTTCAGACGGAGGTTATTTATTCCAAGTAACACGTTTGTAATCGTCTGCAACGGCGGATTGATGGAGGTTTCGTCATTCCTTGGACCGTGGCAAAGGCATTCTGTCCAGTTAATCGTAAGACCCTCTGGACAGGGCACCAGTCCCTGCGGACATCGTCTTTTCTTTTGAGGATAGCGGGCTCTGGAGGTGGACGAAAAAGCCCACGCGGAGTGTGCATAAATTAAACCAATGAGTAAAACAATTAATTGCCTCATCGTGAGACCTTGTCTCGCGTCTTTCCATTTGGACATGAACAGAATTAAGAAAACATAGGGTATATATCTAATGTTTGTCATTCATGGCGTTATCGAACCTTCAGATTGCGTCACAATAGACCAAGCTGACAGGCCATCCCCAGTTCATTCTTTCAAATGGCCGATTCAGCAAGGTGTCCGTACACTGAGCGGTGTCCTCACTGGCCCGTGCATCAAACTCCTCTACGTTTGTGTCACTGTTTGTTGGTTAGACGGCAACATGTACGCCTAGGTTGTGAAATGAACGATCTGTTGTTTGTTCACAAATCCTTCCATGCCTGCCAGTCGTTATTGTCCACCAGGCGCCTCAAGATTCTGTCTTAACAGATACTAAGACAGAAATTGTCTACACTCTATTCCCCTGTGATGAAACCATATTTGCGATATCTGCAGGTCTTCCGCTATTTATTTTTTCAAATGACAGATTCAGCTAGGTGCCTGTTAGTGATGGGAAGTTCGGATCATTGCACAGACTCGGTTCTTTGAGTCTTGTTCATTAAAAAAGTACCCATCTTAAAAATATCCATTTTTACTCACTCGTTTATTTCAACGCGGGGAGGGGGAATACATGCGGGATAGAAAGCCTTCAGTTCACATCTGATATAATGACACCTCCACATCTCTCCCCACCTCTCCCTCTTTTTCACTAGTGCCAGTATGCATAATACAATCAATCAAACAAATGAGTAAATGACACGTTATACAATATGTGTAATATGGTTATTCCGATATTCCGAAATGAAAAACAAACAAACCAGGGAATCCAAGCATTTCTCCATAATCCGGTTCTGACATCAGAAATGGAAAAAAACGATATAACAAGCCGCTTTTTCATTTTCTGCATATACCTGCAAAGACGATATACAATGACCAAAACAACGATTAATGGCTCGTTATACCATTTGTCGCATATTGTTATTTCATTTTTAAAACCCAAACAGTCAAGAAGTAGCCATTATACTTCAATGTGTGTTCGAGTAGCTCAAGTGACAGAACGATGTTACTGCTCTATTTTACGTTTGTCATCAAGGGTCGCAAAATATAAAAACCAGAAGCTAAATGGTACATGGACCGTTCACCTTCCGACCGTGTCTTCGGGTAAAAGATCCGTTCCTCTGCAAACGGAGTCTTCGGGTCAAAGATACGTTCCTTTGTTGAGTCTTACGATCTTTTTTCCGTGACCTGCATAGGTTTAGTTTTGGAAACAGATATGCATTCTCTTTCACGTGACTGCTGTCGTTAGTTGTAAGATGCGAATGGTATTCTTTCAAAAAGTGTTAGTGACTGGTTTTGATTTTTAACCTTACAGTTTGGTGCAGTGTAATTGTTTGTTGCGATAATTAAATGCCAGTGTGATTATAAATTACAATTTAAAATGAAAC
Organism: Plecoglossus altivelis; assembly: GCA_036571765.1. Classification (NCBI taxonomy): domain Eukaryota; kingdom Metazoa; phylum Chordata; class Actinopteri; order Osmeriformes; family Plecoglossidae; genus Plecoglossus; species Plecoglossus altivelis. Next base: position 13,298,621 of record BROE01000018.1, read on the forward strand.
AATCAAGTTTTACAGTGCAGTTTCTTTCCAAATATGACCTAATACCAATGTGCAATTCAAGTAAAGGGTCTTACATTTAAAAGTCATATGGAAAATTCTGAGTAAGAGTAAGACAGTGTGTGGGGCTAACAACCTGTCCCTCAACTTGAGCAAGACAAAGGAGGTTGTGATGGACTTCAGGAGGAACTCCGCGGATCACCCCCCACTGACCATCGACAGCTCGCCTGTCGAGAGAGTCAACAGCACCAAATTCCTGGGGGTGCACATCACAGAGGACCTCACCTGGACCACCAACACCAAGTCACTCTCAAAGAAGGCACATCAGCGCCTACACTTTCTCCGCCGGCTGAAGAGAGCAAGTCTCCCTCCACCCATCCTCACCACATTCTACAGGGGCACCACTGAGAGTGTGCTGACCAGCTGCATCACTGTCTGGTACGGGAACTGCACTGCAGTAGACCGCAAGACCATCCAGCAGACAGTGAACACAGCTGCGAGGATCATCGGTGCCCCTCTCCCCTCCATCCTAGACATNTATAGAGAGGAAGTGGCACAGCTGGCGAAATGGTGTGGGGCTAACAACCTGTCCCTCAACTTGAGCAAGACAAAGGAGGTTGTGATGGACTTCAGGAGGAACTCCGCGGATCACCCCCCACTGACCATCGACAGCTCGCCTGTCGAGAGAGTCAACAGCACCAAATTCCTGGGGGTGCACATCACAGAGGACCTCACCTGGACCACCAACACCAAGTCACTCTCAAAGAAGGCACATCAGCGCCTACACTTTCTCCGCCGGCTGAAGAGAGCAAGTCTCCCTCCACCCATCCTCACCACATTCTACAGGGGCACCATTGAGAGTGTGCTGACCAGCTGCATCACTGTCTGGTACGGGAGAAGCACTGCAGCAGACCGCAAGACCATCCAGCGAACAGTGAACACAGCTGCGAGGATCATCGGTGCCGCTCTCCCCTCCATCCTAGACATCTTCCACACACGATGCTTCAGCAAGGCCAATAGTATCGTTAAGGACCCCACCCACCCCTCCCACAGCCTCTTCCAGCTCCTACCATCAGGTAGACGGTTCCGGAGCATCAGAGCCCGCTCTGCCAGACTGATCAACAGCTTCTTCCCCCAGGCTGTGAGAGCCCTGAACTCTTCCGGGTCTCTATGACTACCCACACAATAACTAAGACTATCGGAAAACTTGCACTAGTCACTCACCTACTGCACTATTCACTTTTCATACACACTGCCGTGTGTACACAAACTGCACTAAAGATTCTGTAATAATATGTATCTATTCTTCGCACATGTACAATACTCTTTGCACATCCACATCGGTAAGTATTCGTACAGTTTGTATAGTTTGTATCCTGTTTAGTTTATGTATAGGAAAATTGTTATATTTATTTTAAATTGATTGTTGTTTGTCTGTACTGTTGTATGTCTGTACTTCTGTAGCACCGTGGCTCTGTGAGGCACAACATTTCGTTCCACTGTATGCACCCGCATGTAGCGGAATGACAATAAAGCACAACTTGAACTTGAACTTGACAGACTTGATTTAAGTTTGTTTCCTCTAGCCTGTGATAAAGGATCCAAAGACTCATACCCGAAGACTGAGTTGGGAAATGACCGAATCATTTCTGTTTACTTGACAAGCCACTGTTCTGTACAAGACCGGGTGAGCCTTAACTGGAAAGATGGCACTGCCCATTACATGCTCTTGCCTCAATGCGCCACGAGCACTTTTCATAGTAATGAATGGGGACGCCATCTTTGAAGAGCAGGTTGGCTATGTCTATTGTATATAAGTCTATGGTTTGGATCAAGCGGCTTACCTCCAGGCAGGAAGGCAGGTCTAAACAGCTGCTTATGCTGCTCCAGAACCTGGCCACACAGTGGCCCACACTGGCAATTTGGCTGTGGTACCCATGATGGCCTAAGACAGAGCTGCAGTCAGTACGGGTCCCATCTGCACACTAGAAGTAGGAAGCAAGAAGACATGTAGTGGATGGCAAATGGCCACAAGATGTCAACATAGCAGAGTGTATAGAGAAGTGCGCTGGCATCATAGTGATTGGATTGTGTGAGTGTGAAGTGAGTGTCTGTATCTGCTATCTGCTAGTATCTGCTCTAGCGGGTCTGCGAGGGGGGGGTGGGGTCTGGGAATAAGCAGCTCATTCACCCTGTCAATAGACAGACAGAAATACATTGCCTTTCTTCTGACTATTACTTACTTCCCTTCCAAACTGACAGTTGCTGGTCTGAGCACAGTAACAAGGCAGTTGCAATCAAATTATAAACACGTACACGTACAATCTCTTACACCCTTCAATCCTTTAAATCTCAGTGTGCCCAGTCACAGTACTCTACCTTTGAGGTAGCTCCTCCAGTGGTCTCTTGGACACCAAGGGCTTCTCCAGAGCTCTCTTGATCATCGTGTAGGTTCTGGAGTCTGCATACGTCTACACACAAAGAGCGAGGAATGTGGAGAGTGATGAGATAATGAAACCTGACCTGTGGTGATATCCTTCTCAGTGACTGTGGCGTCGATCTCACTCACTTGGCCCTTAATGAAGAAATTGTTTAGTCTGTGTCTTCATAAACGGAGTGACTAAATTCAGTTGAGTTCTGGATTTATCAAGGATTATCAATCTGAAAATTGGGAGAGAAAACCAGATCTCTGACAATAAATGACAACACAACACCAGGCATAGGTCTCGATCACATCTCTCTCCACACTGATAGCCGGAGGACCATCTTTTATTAGGCACAAGAATGTAAACATGGATAGAGACAGTCAGAAAGTATTGATGTTACACCAGTTGAAAGAGATTCACATGACCACTCTCAGATAAGAGAAATCATAGGTGGTGCTTTCCTTGTAGTCATCAGTAGGGACGTTTACCCTGTTCCTTCTCCTGACCTTGAACATCTATGAACCCTGACACGAATATAATCTACTCTTTTTGGTAGCGAGCTCACATGAGCACATACTAACTAGTATCCAATGACTAGTACTGTTGATTTGTGAATAAAGTAAGCACACAGAAGTCCCAATTTCGTCCACACCCTCCATCTTGACCTGTGGCCCCGCCTCAGTCACACTCTCAGCCGTGGTAGGATTCACCGTGGTCCCTGTCTGATTTCGCAACACAGCACGCATCACTACTGCTACCACTACTTGGGAGATGGAGGGGGCGGGAAAGGGTGTGCTGGTATGATTTTCACATCTTTTTTCAGCCTTTTCTCTTCATTAGACTGTGATCATGGATCGTTGAAGATAGTTATAGTCAGTTGCAAATTCAGCTGGGAAGCAGACAAATCTTGGCCTTTGCTTCAATTCTATGGAGATGAGCACAATTTCTATGGCAGGTGCCTGTGAGCATGCGTAGGCGAGAGAGCAAGAGTCATGCATAAGGCCATGAATTTGCTCAGCAAGTTCTTTGATGAATAATTTAAAAATAGTCATTTGGATAAATGTGTGTGCTTGTGTCTGGCCAATGCGGTCTGCAGGTGTGTCCTCGGTCCACGCGTGCCACCTCCTGTGTGCATGTGAGTCTACGCGTGTGGGAGTTTGTTATTTGTCTGGCAGCCGTCTGTCGTGCCAGATGCTCAGTTGGTGGGGTGGCTGTGTGCTCCTCTCTCCCTCCGTCTGCAGCGCCTCCACAGGGAGCCGGCGAGGGGCAGATGAGCTAACAAGATGATTCACCGCCCTCTGATGGAGCCACAAGCTGCTTCTGCTACTGCTAATTGCCTTGGGAAGCATCTTCTGTGCGGCAGAACCGTATTCAATCAGATGGGAAATCCAGCTCTAATCTAAGACAGACCGCTGGCACAGGCGGCCTTTGTCGGCCCTGCTGGAGCCTACTTCGATAAGTGCTGTGCTATGTGAGTCACACGGTAACTAGGCTATAGCACTTACAGGACTTCTTTTTTGACAGCTGGCTTTACTTTTTGGGGTGACTACTTGGTGTCCTTTTAGCTGTGGAGGGTCTTTCTGGGGGTGGCTTTGCAGGACCCCACGGATGAGGGAGTTTGGTTACTCTTCTCTGTCACTCTCCTTCAGAATGCTGACTGAAACAAAGAGATTTGCACAGGTGATAACTGGGACAACAGGCGAGGGAGGAGCGCCGCGTTGCCACGGAAACAGCCTGCTGCGGAGCTTAGAGGCATCTTGCAGAGATTGTTGGAGCGTCAGGGCACTTATGACGGATTTCAGCGAGGTAGGGATCAAGAGACTGAAAAACCCTGATTATGATCATAGTGCTGGAACAACACAGGGAACAAAATGCTCTCAAGAGACCAGAGCCCACAGTATGATTGAAGCAACAACGTTAGATGCACCCATGTGATTGTTTTGCGTTGCGGTTTGTATTGTTGTATTACAATATTTCTGCATAAAATGTTTCATGAACAATGTCTAAAATTCTCCTTTTGAGAGCAATTCAAGTTGTAATGTGGCAATTTACAAATAAGGAAAAAATGAGAAAAATTATTCATCATATATATCGTCCAAAACATTCTTGAGCAGACTTTGACATAACCAATCTGACAGAGAAGATTAAAGGGACGTGGCATTTGGCAGAAAACTAATGACAATCTGACCAGCTGCTGAGACTGAAAATCCTTAACTCCACATGACTGGCTACGTCTGTTCTGTGAGTTGAACCGTCATACTTCTCCCCCAGCTCCTGCAAGTGAAGTCTGGAATGCTCCTCTGCCTCAGTCCTATAGCCCATCTCCCTCTCCATACCTGCTGTACTGTATCGTCACAGAATACTGTTACAGAAACATCACCATTACAACGTTCTGTTTTGAAGAGGTTTGATCCGTGTCTGTCTGCCTGCCTGCTTTCCCTTGTTTATCTGTCCTCATCTTAGCTGGCAGCTCAGAGACGCAGAAGGGGTAGAGACGGTAAGCTCCTCAGATACGTCTTACCCGGGATACAATAGAGGGGTCATGTCAACATAAGCTACACCGTGGAAGGAGATCTGGGACTCATCCTCAGCTTGTTAACACACAATCACAGAGAGGTGGCTATTTAGTTTCATGCTTGTAAATAAAGAGGAGCACAGATCATACTGCTATGGCACCACACTATCTGAGAACAAACTGTCAAGCTAGTCAAGATGGTTACCAAGTTCTGAGACATGGTGCAGAAAGAGCAATCAGCACTGTATTGAGTTTTAATGGTCCCATATACACAGACTCATCAGATCCAGTTAGGATGAGATTCTTTCAGATCTTCTCTAATACTCTGTGATGCTCTGTGATCCTCTGTGAGGCTCTGTAATGCTTTGTGATGCTGAAGTGTTTTCTCTGAGGCTTTGTGATGCTGAATGATACTCTCAATGATATGCTCAATGATGCTCTGTTAACTTCTTTGTGGCTGTGAGACTATGTGATGCTCTCCAAGGCTGAAGTATCATCTGTGATGCTGTATGATGATCTGTGAGGCTCTGTGATGCGCAATGATGACCGGTGAGACACTGATGCCGACGTGTCCTCTGTGATGCTCCGTGATGCTCTGTGATGCTAAAGTATCCACTGTGAGGCTCTATGATGCTAAATGATACTCTCAATGATACCCTCAATAATGCTCTGTTACCTTCTTTGTGGCTTTTTGCTGGTGACATCTCATCTTTGCCGTTTCTTAGGTTTTCTTCCTTTAGTAGCTCCAGCCTGCATGGACCTCATAACCTCCACAGGCTACAATTGATATTCATGATAATCATTCATTGTTTCCTGTTGTGATGATGAACAACAGATCCTTTAGAATGGCTGGGTTTAAGGTTAAGAAGCTTGATGTTAACGTTTTAAAATAAACAATTTGCATCTTATCCAGTCCATTCACACACATAAAAGATTTGTAGGCATGCAATTAAAAGTCAAAGGCACAGATGTATAAACATACTGTACATAGGCCAATACAAAGTACAAAAAAACAAAATCATACATAATGATGAAATACAGAAAGGTAAATCATTGTTATATAAACAATCAAGTTTAAAAGAATGTAACAGCCCTGACCACTGACTAAAGTCAGTGTTTAAGAGCCTGACGGTGGCAGGAGTTAAAGACTTTCAGCATCTGTTTGTTTTCCCAAGGGCGCTAGCCAGAACGGTGAATTCACTGTTCAGAACATGATCAAGTTGGCTGATAACTATTTGATTTCGAAGCCACCTGTTTCGCCCTGAGGGAGCCATGTATCTTCGCTGAGTTCCAGTCATCTTGTAGCAGACTTTCACAACAGCATTTAGGCTCTGCTTGTCCTCCACAGACAACCTGCAAATACATGAGAAAGTGAAAGACTTGATAAAAAATGTCCTCAAACAGTGTCACAAATAGTTAAGCTTAACTGTGCTTCACAACCAACTCTGCTGGAGACCAGCCAATTATGTGCGTTTTTGTGCAATTTTAATGTATTTGCCATGTATATTGCTGTCAATTGGTCTATTATAATTCCGCCTGAAATCAATCGTTAAGTCCTCATTTTGATACATTAAGATCTAGGAAGTTCTCTTCACACCATCAGGTAGGCCAGGCCCAATGATCTAACTGACTGCCACAAACTCAGGAGAAGAGACGAAAGGTTGTCTCTGGGAAATGTAATGATTTGTCATTTCCTATTGACCAAATGGGATGGCGTTGGCTTGCTCACACTGGTAAACGAGAGGGTCGTGTCCCTGCGCCTTCAAGTTCAAGTTGAGGTTTATTGTCATTTCGCTACATGCGGGGGCATACAGTGGAACGAAATGTCGTGCCTCACAGAGCCACGATGCTACATAAGTACAGGCATACAACAATGAAGTAAAAATAAATATAACAATTTTTCCTATACATAAACAAAAAAAAACTATACAAACTGTACGAATACTTTCCGATGAATACTGGTCCTGTGCAAAGAGTGCTGTGCATCTGCAAAGAGTATTGTACATGTGCAAAGAATATGAGCATACATACATATGTTACTGATATTAGTCTTGTAGTGCAATTTGTGTACACACAGCAGTGTGTGTGAAAAGTGAGTAGTGCAGTGGAAAGTGACTAGAGCAAGTTTCAGATGGTCCATGTTTCAGGTGGTATGGGGTTTGTATGGGGTTTCAGAGAGGGGAGGGGTGATTTGAGTTCAAGCAGGGGAAAGGTCTCTCTCTGTTGTATCGACCTATGGGCCGAATAACAGTGCAGAGTACCCGGCCTTCTTGTGGTCCCTGGGAGGGGTGCTGGACAGTGCACTGACTGGGGACTCCATTGTTCTGCAGGGGGACTTCAACGCCCACGTGGGCAACGACACTGACACCTGGAGAGGGGTGATTGGGAAGAACGGCCCCCCTGATCTGAACCCAAGTGGTGTTTTGCTGTTGGACTTCTATGCTAGTTACAGTTTATCAGTAACGAACACCATGTTCGAGCACAAGGGCGTCCATCAGTGCACGTGGCACCAGGGCACCCTAGGCCGAAGGTCAATGAACGACTTTTTGTGTTGAGGGTTCATGGGAGTTTGCCCAACCAGTTCACATGTGCTTTGTTGACCTGGAGAAGGCGTTCGACCGTGTCCCTCGGGTTGTCCTGTGGAGGGTTAGCCAGGAGTACGGGGTCCGGGGCCCTTTGCTCAGGGCTGTCTGGTCCCTGTATGACCAAACGGGAGCTGTGTTCGCATTGCCAGTAGTAAGTCGGACTTGATCCCAGTACATGTTGGACTCCACCAGGGCTGCCCTTTGTCACCGGTTCTGTTCATTGTTTTTATGGACAGAATTTCTAGGCACAGCCAGGGGCCGGAGGATGTCTGGTTTGGGGGGCACAGGACCTCATCTTTGCTATTCGCAGATTATGATGTCCTGATGACTCCATTGGACCAGGACCTACAGCATGCACTAGAGTGATTTGCAGCCGAGTGTGAAGCGGCTGGGATGGGAATTGGCACCTCTAAATCCGAGACCATGGTTCTCGACCGGAAAAAGGTGACTTGCTCCCTTCGGGTGGGTGGGAAGTCCTTACTTCAAGTGGAGGAGTTCAAGTATCTCGGGATCTTATTCACAAGTGAGGAAAGTATGGAATGTGAGATTGACAGGCGGATCGGTGCAGTGATGCAGTCTCTGTACCGGGCCGTTGTGGTGAAGAAGGAGCTGAGTCGGAAGGCAAAGCTCTCTTTTTACCGGTCAATCTACGTTCCTACTCTCACCTATGGTCATGAACTTTGGGTAATGACCGAAAGGACGAGATCGCCCATACAAGTGGTCGAAATGAGTTTTCTCCGCAGGGTGGCTGGGCGCTCCCTTAGAGATAAGGTGAGGAGCTCGGTCACACGGGAGGAGCTCGGAGTAGAGCCGCTGCTCCTCCACGTCAAGAGGAGCCAGCTGAGGTGGCTTGGGCATCTGCTTCGGATGCTTCCTGGACGCCTCCCTCGGGAGGTGTTCTGGGCATGTCCTACCAGGAGGCGGCCCTGGGGAAGACCCAGGACACGTTGGAGGGACTATGTCTCTCGGCTGGCCTGGGAACGCCCCGGGATCCCCCCGGAGGAGCTGGAGGAGGTGTGTGTGGAGAAGGAAGTCTGGGCCTCCCTGCTCAGACTGCTGCCCCCGCGACCTGGCCCCGGATAAGAGGAAGAAAATGGATAGATGGATGGATGGGATGGCAGGCTGAAGTGTTTGTGTGTGTGTGTGGTTCCTGGTAAGCAGTCTTGGCAGTTGAACCAGGGGTGGGATGGAGTAGCACAGCGGATAAAATGCTGCGCTGACCTTATGAAGGGGAGAGTTCAAATTCAAATGGAGAATAGGTTATTTTCTTCTCACCATGCAAAAGAGGCAGCAGATTGACAGCTGCTTGAGATATGACAGCAGTCTCCTTCTGTTTGTCTATCTGGGACATCACTCAATCACTGTCACTATAGCACCCATGATGATGAAGTGTAAACTTGATTTAAATCTAGCGTCATACTACTAGTACTAGCTACTTACATTACATGTTTCGTTTTTTACCAGGTATGATTGGTTTATATGCCAAATTATCAAGTGCAGGGGTAGGCACAATGGGTTCACAAAGACTTGTAGGCCACAATGGGTTCTAAAATTTGACAGAGAGGCAAGGCCAGGAGCATATGAATGGAGTGTTTGGGCCGGATATACTAATGCGTTACGTGTAGTGTGTAAGTAATCACACGCAAATAAATGTACAACCCAATTTACAAACAGTGCGCAGTCCGAATAATTTCTAATTGTGTTAAACCCCGCAAAATCATAAACGGATTGTCCTGACCACGCGTTCTACAAACCCGCCACGGACGCCTTCACGTTCACGCGCACACAGTACATCCGTACTACTGCCAAGCACACAGAGATAGACTGCATTTAAAATCCTACCTGCTGCATAAACTAGAAGTGGGTCTTTGAATTGAAAGCAATGTGCTGCGTGTTAATGAAGCAACTGTACCGCTGCTGTGCATAAATGCGCACATTGCTCTTATTTAAAAAAGACGCACTTCCAAACATTCCATATGCATTTTTTTCATAACACAGTTGAGAAACTCAACAATTTCAGTGGGAAAAGTGTTCTTGGTCTCCCTTTTTTCCAGAGAAACGGGTAAATTAATGAGGTTTTTACTATTATTTGGACAAATTTGGCGGGTCGGATTAAAAAGCCTAAGGGGCAGTATATGTCCCGCGGGCCCGTAGTTTGCCCATGTCTGATCTATTGTGTCAGTAGCCTCTGAACACACAAAACTGCAGGTTAATTTGTACTTTATTTCCACGGGCGCATGAAGAGGGACGAATCAATCTTGTGGGGATCCAATAGGAGGAGTCCATATACTTCAAAGTTAAGGAGGGTGTCATAAACTCAGAATGTAAAGGTTTGACAAATTAAATAAATCCGGTATCTGTTAGGACCTGGAAGCCTCACGTCTCATTTCCATAGGAACAAAACTAAATATCGCGAGAGCGAGAGACAACAGTGGAATTATAAAAAAAGAAAAGGTTAGTCGATCTACCAAGCTCATATTACCAAGACTTTTAATTCGTAGCGTGCTTTAATATACATTATTCCATTATAAAATGTCCCATCATTTAAAGAAAATTTTATAAACTGCAGACATGTTTCTTAAAGTTTGTGTTATAGCTCTAACCGAGTGAAAGTCTTCAGTTGCTCATTTAACTTCCTTATCCTTTCGCGGGGCATTACGAAAAACGGCGACGTACTGATAGTGTTTGCAGCGGTGTTTGATTAGAAGAGTCAAGCATTGTTCAATAAATTATTGCCTCTTTACACTATGTTTTGTCGAAGTTACACCGTTTGAAGCCGAAACGATTAAGTAATTATTTACCGATCGGTACCGCCATTCTTATTTAAGTAGCATGTCACTGCTCAGTGTTGTGGATGAGGCTATCAGGTTATGCAACGCAGAGGAAGCTAGGATAAATGAAAACATCAACCATATGAGAGAGACACTGGCATCAATGTAAGTACAACTGATAATACTGCTTTGTCTTCTTTAGAAGTTCAATAAAGGGTCACACGGTTTGCAAATAAGTCATTTATAGTCAGGACAGCTGTCATTTTTGTGCGAATTAAACTGAACATTACTGATTCTTTTCTGTAGGAGACTGGCGAAGAAGCCACCCAAAGAAATTGAATCCGCCAATCTTCATGCCAAAGGTATCAATAAATAGCTGATATTGGGAGAGCGACGTGTCGCCGTTGATTTTAAATGAATCTAATTAGCATATTCTTTATCCATGACTAGACTCCGATCTCACTCCCGAGGAGAGGGAGGAGATGGAGTTGCTGCAGAGAGTGCTTGAAAAGGCCCTTCGAGTACGCAGCAGCGTGCCCATCAAACAATCTCGCGTCTGCGCTGAGCCTTGGAAAGATGCGCTGGAAAAGGCTACCAAGGGCGGTGTGCTACAAGGCTCAGGAAGTACCCAAGAGAAATCAGCAGGAACCAAACCTGGTGAAAGAAAATCTCTAGTACCAAGTTCCTCAAGAGGGGGGCAAAGGAGGCTGTCACATCCGCTGGACCGAGGCAGGGCCAGCTTGGTCAGAGGCCAGAAACGGTCCGCCGAAGTAGCCAAGAGATTACCTAAACCGTACATGAATGAAAAGCCAATGATGCCAGGTCAAAAGGTTAAAATGTCCTTTTCCCCCGAGGGTGCTGGTTATGTGGAAGAGTCAGGCACAGCAACCTCTCTACCTGTTCGTGAAGACCAAGTGTCTGCTTGCTGCATTAAGGGGTCTACATCAGCACACCTTCCACTGCCACAGACTGGGTACGACGCGTGACGATGTACATGACTATTGCCGTCACGTAGACCTCTATGTATAGCACATCCATGTAGAAATGCCACGTTAATCTGTAACTGAGGTAGTCATTTGACTTGCTCCAACTATCTCTTTCATGCGTGTGTTGTGTTTTGTGTCTGGCAGCATATCCTTCCAGATGCTTTCTAAATGGAGGACTCTTAAGAACAAACAGGACCGGTAAATCTGACTCAGTCATTTTACGACAGGGGGTTGAAAGAAACTTGAATAGGCTACTATTACACATTACACAAGCCATGTTTTAACGTTGTCACTTTATACTCTCAGGTTATGGGACAGAGTTGTGGGAACACATTGCAAGCCAGTGGCAGAGAAGACTCGCTTTGTGGAGGGAATGAAAGCCATGGTATATATATATATACATATGTAAACACATATATATATATGTGTATATATATGTGTATATATATATATACATACATGCATATATATATATATATATATATATATATATGTGTGTCCACACACATATCTCATTGTATCTCATTGTATGTTTGTGCCAGTTCCCCAGTAAGTGGCCTAGTGGAAGCCCAGCTGACATCCGGGCCCAGATAGAGGGACTGACTGGACTAGAGAAGAACCTGACCCACTGCTATCAGACCCAACTTCTGCTGGCTACCCAGGCCTCCAGGAGTGGCAGGCAGCCAGGTAGCAGCTGGAGCGGGGAGGGAGAGTGAGAGAGGAGAATAAAATGTTGTGATGGATGGAGGAGAAATGTATGGTGTGGTGGGAGGGAGGGAGGGAGGGAGGGAGGGAGAGAAGGATAAATGTATGGTGTGGTGGGAGGGAGGGAAGCAGAAATATATGATGGGAGGGACAGAGGGAGGGAGAGAAGGAAAAAAATATATGGTGTGATGGAGGGGGGGGGGGAGTAAGGGAGAACAAGGAGGGGCCTGAGGAAACAACAGATTGGTGGGGGATAGGAAATGAACAGTCTAGGCAGATAACAGTAGGGGATGAGGTGAAACTCGTTCCTAGCGTGGAGCTTTAAGTCCTCTATTTTTGAGTTGTGATTTACTTTTCGACTCCTAACACCTCATGTCTCTGAACTCGTTAGCTGCTACATTCTTTATCGGCTGAAACTCTTGTTTCATCACATGGGCATTTTATGCCCAGATAATAATTAGGGTGTCTTCGGTGCGTAATTAGTGTAGAGTCAGCATCTGTTACTTAATATGAAATACAGTAGTAGCATTGCTATTTGTATATAAAAATCAATTGGGTGAGTGTTCATGGTTTTATGGAAAAAGGAAGGACCTATAGATTGCATGTAACCTGTTGTCATTGTGTGTGTCGCAGTATGGAGCTACGAGTCCTGGCTGATGCTGGGCGGCCTAGAGAAAATGGTGACAGACCTCCAGGAGCGAGGAGACAGGCTGAGACAAGGTACTGATCGCTGTCCCTCCCACACACACACTCCTATACACACTCAGGGACCCAACTGGCCTCATTAAAGCACCCTCACGCTGATTTCTGTTGTGAGAGACTGAATCAAATAGCAAGTTGATATGCTTACTCTATCCCTGGACCTAGATCCAAGTGCTATCATGGCGAGCAAACTTTATTAAAATGGCACAGTTGCTATCTAGCCATCCTCTCTTCAAACTAATTTGTTCTCGGAAATGCCTCGGGTAATTATTTTTTAACAGTATGTTGAGTGCTGTATTCTGCCAGCCCGCCATCTTTCCAATCAAAGTCAGTGGAGAGCTCAGCCTTCACCAGTGACTCCCAGGCCAGTTATAATCCAGCAGGGAACTCGATGAACGTCAGTGCTCTCGATGCACAGTCGGGGATAGGTCAGGTTTCAGAGCTGAGTTTGAGAAATCCAAGTAGAATGACACGGTGGTGAGCGGCAACACCATCACCTGTGAGGTCACCTGATCAAGTTGACCTTTACGGCTATAGCATCCTTCCTGTTTGAATTGGAAACATCGCATCGCCGACAACCCATTGAATTTCTCCGTCTTGTCATACGATTCGGTGCTGCCAGTGCTTGGTGGAATACATCCCACACATCAGCGTGGGGATGCCCCACCCCTGACTATTTAAAGCTGAGGCAGCGCAAAGCCAAAAAAAAAAAAAAAAAAGGTCTTTAGTTGCTCATTCTAGTGCTCTAAAAATAGCTCTGTTTTTTCCGTCAGCATGTGGGGTATGGGATCGATGGAGGCCAGCCGAAGGGTCATTGTGCCCCATCTGGAGGAGGGGGACAGGGTGGAGGGAGGCAGGGATGGGTGTGGCAAGCACTCCCCTGCCCCCCGTTGTGATCTACAGCAGCCCGGCGGAGCTCTGGGAACTGGAGGGGCAGAGAGTGGGCCTGCAGCTGCTGGAGCAGGAGATGCACCTGCAGGAGGTGAGGTCACACACACACGCACTCCGTCGCATACACACAGAATTGAACCCAGGATACTGAAGGCATGACAACATCTTTTTTGGAGGGGGAAGATTATAAGTAAAGATGTTGCCCCTAACTGCTTCTATTCTCGTGTCCTCACACCTCTCTCCACCTTCCCCCCACCTCTGGGCAGGCTCTCTGTGGTAGCCTGTCTCCGTCCCTGCTCTCCGCGCTTTCTGGGCCGGCACGCCCCCCGCCAGCGCTGCTCCGGGACATGTATGCCCTGCTGGGGGAAGGCGGGGAGCGGTTTCCCGCCCTGGTCCTCGACACCGAGCCCAGATAAAGCTGGATTTGGATTCTGTACACACAATCAACACAAGTACGCTGTAACGGCTGCTTTGCAGGAGGGGGACGTGAACACTTCAACACTTCTTTCTGCCCCATATGGTTGTGCTGCATACTGCATCAGCAGACAGTGTTCAATTAGTTTCTGCATGCCAGACTATCAACCCGTCTCAGCAGAAGTGATAGATCTTAATCCTAGTCAGCCATGGAGAGGATACCATGGGAACCTTCATCCATGTGAGTGTGTGGGATGTGATATGTATTTATTCTGAGTGCTGATGTGTTTTCTGTTACATGATAAATCATATAAATGTACAATTTTTAACCAGAAACAAGTTTGGACCTCTGTTTCGATACTGGCATTTTTATCAATGAACTAAGGGGCCCTTTTTCTTGAATGAACTGACCACCTTACTAATAACAGTTCCTTTTTCTACTGTAGTTCAAATGTGTAATGGTTTTGATTTAACCAAGTTGATTACAGTGGTCACAATTTTTTATGATATCTAAGCTCTGGAGTTTATTTGTTCAGTTAGGTATAGAGGGTTACTGGCAAAGAGTAAGCTAATACCACTCAAACTTGTGCTGTATATATCACAAATATTTATTTTTATACTTTTAACGTATATCCTCAAGTGCTAAACAGACCATGGCAAGTGTATGCCTTGCAGTGTAGGTGGGTGTTGTCTTGTACTTAATCAGGGATTTGACCTTGGTGGTCAACTGATTGTAACGTATACCCTAAAACCAACCAACTCGGTGTATTTTAAACCAAGCATAGTAGATATATGCAGACAACCAGTAGCTTTTAAATTAGGTTAGTATTATACTGGTAACATAATCAGTACATTTATTACAAGAAAATACAATTGTAGTAAATGTAATTTTATGTAGTACAAAATAGAGATGTAGGGCTACCTAAAATGTGGTCAAATACTAAGGCGGTTACAGATAATGAGCATAGTGTGCAAATGGTGCACTTACACTAACAATTTAGAAGTCTGAAGTTAGCGGAATACTTACAACTATGTGCCTAATGCTTGGCCCTTGACTACGGGCCTATTACACTGGAGTCTGAAGTAAGCAGAACACTAACATGAGTTAGGATGACTCATCCTTCGATACTAAGCCCAACCTTTTAAAGGCCTCTGCAAGTAGGAGGACAGTCAGAGGTGTAAATCTTACTTAACACTAAAGCTGGCCCACAAATCAGGTTCAGGCATAATGAAACTTCTTGATTAAGTCAACTATATGATATTCTTAAGAAAGTGTGTTTGAGGTAAAAAAAAAAGTTATATGTACAGTCTAGTTTCCACCTGCAGATGGCGCTTCTGTTCTAACATACTTTATGTGTGCTTGGATGAAATCTCTTCTACATCAAAATCCAAACAAAATAACTGCATCTGTTAGATTAACACCTATTTTGAGTGCCATAAATCGGCAACGCTGCTGATACACACAGTCTATACAAAGACCCGACAGAGGAGGAATCACGGAGCTCCTGGGCGATGTCAAGTGAGTTGACTGGGAGGAGGCTAATTCACAGCCGCGCAGGGAGGCCTGCTCTCCGGCCCGCTTCTTTTCAGGATGCCGGGGCGTGGAAAAACAAAACAATGGGAGCTTTTCAACAAGGCTCCTGCGTCCACGACGAATGCGGAACAGAAAGTGCGTGCCTGACCTACCACCTCCGCCATGAGGGTTTACACACAGCCCTTTGTACGTGTGCGTGTGTGCGTGTTTTCGATTTTTGACTGACCTGTTTTTTTTTGGGTAGACTAAAAGAGGGTGTCTATATCAGGCAGATGCCCCATGGACAAGAGGTGTCTAACGTTGAGTGTGGGTTAATACGCAGGTATGGTTCAGCCATTGGCATTACTTGGCATTACTGGCATTACTCATTAGAGTTCTACTTCACTCTGGGTCTAATAAACTAAGCGGCTCTTTCTTTTGAAAAAAAAACAACTAACCATGTTACTGATAACTGTTCCTTCTACTGTAGTTCTAATTTGATGTGATTTGGATTTAACCAAGTGGATTACAGTGATCACAATATTTTATGATATCTAAGCCCTGGATTTTTTTGTTCAGGCAGGTATAGTGGGTTTCTGGCAAACATTACAAGCTGAGGGTGTGCTAGAAGGGGGGTGGGGTCTTGGAGAGAGCAGAAAGATGCATGTGCCCACAGATGACGCGAGGATGGCTCAGTCTGCGGCAGACTGGGCGACAGGTGGCGCTGGGTTCACACAGCGGGGCGTGGGTGGGTGCACCCCGCTGGACCAGCCCTCGCGCTCGCTCACGTTCACACACTCAGATATCCCTGGCGGATGAGTCACAAGGGAGAAGTGTTCCAAGGACACAATCCGGGATAACATTTTTTCTGTCTTTCGCCTGCTGACAAGACAATTGCACATAAGGACATGGGTTCTATGGCTTCCCGTGTTCAGAGCTAATTTGACGTCCATATGTACTGGCTGATCTGTTTCGGTTCTGATCTCTTATTTGCTGAGAAAGTGCCCTGATCGCGTCCTGACATTCCAGAAGCCGATCTCTGCATCACTGTGGCCCCTCGGAGCCAATCCTTATGTGGACGTCCAGCTGAGACAGACCCGTCGGGCTCTGGTTCCGCCGCTCTGAGACCAGGGCGTGCGAAGCCGGCGAGACAGGAAAGCAGCCCCTGCAATGCTGACGTCAGCGCCGCATGACACTCCCAGATAGAGCGAGGCCCACGCACTTTAGCCTTCCTCTGACCCAGACGACTGACTCCAGGCCCGCCCACAAGCAGTCCTTGCAGCCAACCCCAGGCCACACCCAGGCCACAGATGTGCGACGGCATGGAGAGATTTACGGATCGCTGTGTTCCGTGTAGCTAGCCTTTTACTCACTGTATCCGATGCACAGTCACACGAACACTCTCTTTCTCTTGCTTTGATTCCTTTGTAACTCTTGCTTGATATAAATAGACAAAAAGGCCCACAGCCAATTGTGCTTTCTAAGTAGTAGGCCTTAGGGGACAAGAGGAAATCCTAAGAAACCTTAGAGAGAGACCAGGAATCCCCCGTTTACCTTTCATCCATCTCTCTGTTCTTTCAGCTGTCTGTTCTCTCCTTACTACGTCATCCTTCTTCTTCTTCTTCTTCTTCTTCTTCTTCTCTCTTGCTTGTCAATCCCTTTGTATGGCTTTCCATTCACACTGAATTATGGCAGGGAGCGTTAAGTCACTGCGACCATTAATTTTCCCATATTAGGGTTTTTTATTATCCCCAGCAACACACTCTCTCTCTCTCTTTCTCTCTCTTTCTCTCTCTCTCTCTCTCTCTCTCTCTCTCTCTCTCTCTCTCTCTCTCTCTCTCTCTCTTTCTCTCACACACACACACACGCACTTTAAGGCTGCCTCACATCCAGCTGCTTTCATTAGCCATCCCTTCTAAGGTGCAATTGTCTAATCATAGGCCTTATGTATAATGGATGTGTATTATTTATTCATGTATAATATTATTATCATGTTGAGGCGTCTTGCAGGGCTGGCTTGAGAGACACCAGACTATGTGAAAGAATGTAAATACGGAGTGTGTCGCAGCGTCAACTTGGTCCTTTCTGTGTCTTGAATCCCTCTTGGAACAATTCTTATTTCCTTCAGTTTCTGTCGATTTAATGATTTGGAAAATGGCTTGGAGGGAAGAAATTAGAATCAAATCTGTCATCTACATTGTATTTTCTACTACACAATCCCAGGCTTTGTGTTTTTGTGTCTACAAGAGGCATCTTGGGGGCTATGGACTGACCATTCACCTATAGTCTTATGGCAGCCATCTGCTCCTACAGCCAGACAGCATAAAAAGGAGCTTTTGTCCAGCAGACACTTCGAATGGAGAGGATCTAGAAGTGGGCTTCTCCTCATCAGGTTAGGGTTGAATATCAATAACTAGATATCCTCCTGTGGACAGGGATCACAGACCTACCTCCTCCTCTCTTTAATCCTCATACTCTTTTCGTATTCTGCAACTCCCCCAGTCCTAAGAATCTAAATGTCTCATTGCGTGTGTGCGTGTGTGTGTACTTAACATAGTTTCAGGTCATTCTGACACTTGAAAAGTGCACGAGGGTACAACTTTAAAGGACTTTTTATGATAACTGATCAAAATAAGAACAGTAAAACTTGGGAGTATCGAGGGTGAATGGGACAAAACACATGCACCTGCACACACCCACACACACCAATTTGTACCTTAACTGGACTCGCTTCCAGGATGTGGAAGCAACATATTCGAAGGCTTAGGGGGGTTGGAAAACTGCCTGGACTGATTCGATTTTGACAGAGGAAAACGGCCCTGGAGACTGATGGGTTGGGATTACGAACCCTGTCATCTATATGTTCTTTCTATATCGCCTTTGGCGGCACAGTTTGTGGGTGGGTGGAAGAGAATGAGGCAAGGGGAGTCTGATGCTTTTTATTTTTGTGTTAGTTCATGTATGTGTGTGTATTTGTGTGTGTGCTGGAAACCTGTCAGTATTTAAAATTTGGGAAGGAATAAATAAAGGCTGAAAAACATGAAGGGAATTTTTGTTAACGTAAACGAGTGTAAATAAAGGCTCAGTGGGGGGACTGTGTGTGGGCTGTGCTCTGCGTGTGTGAAGCCTGCGATGGCAGCCGGCAGTGGGAGTGCCTTTTTGTTTTCTAATTACCGCACACGTGTGGGCGTGTGGGCGTGCGCGAATGTGTGAGTGAGCGACAAAGGCTGGACACTGTCAGTATGGTGACAGTTATTTCACTCATTTCCCCTTTTCTCCAAGGGAAGAGAGAGGGAAAAGATGAGGAGAGGAGAGAGGAGCTCCGAGGCCTGTTTCTATTTCCTTTTTCATCGTTTGAATCAATGACCTGCATCGATGTGTTGGAGGCTGCATTTAGATTCCCTCTCTACGCTGGTGAGAGTCCACTCACGACATCACATGATAGCATCCAATCTGATGCAGACTAGAGGAAGGATGGAGACCCAGGCGGACAGGCAGCAGTTAACTTCCTTCCACACGCCCCTTTCCTGTCCCCCCTCCTGTACTCATGGGCACAGCTAGCCAATCAGGTGCTTGGACCCACCCCTTGCCTCTCCAAGTTCCGCCCCTGCTCCTGACTCCTTATAAATCCCCCCTCGGCCCCCTCGACAGAGTGTACAATGTGCTGCCAGAGAGACAGCAGGCAGAGCACTGAGAGACTGCCAGAGTGGGAGGGAGAGAAAGGGAGAGTGTGAGTGGATTCCTGCACCTTGCTATTTATCTCACTCTCTTCACGCCAGTGATCCTACCCAGCCTCTGTGTTCTCTCACACAGACATCTTTCTCTCACTCACTCCCTCTCTCTTTCTACCTCCATCCCTTGCTATCCATCTCTCTCTTTTTATCTCCCTCTAGGCCAGAGCTGACGCTGACCACTGAGGACTCTGCGGGAGGCAGCCCCAGCCGGAGAGGCAGCCCCCCAGCCCAATCCCTGGAGTCCCCAGCCCCCGACGACAGCGGGATGGGCTGCACCATGGGTCATCTGGCCTGCCAGCCACAGCCCCAAGCTAACCCAGGACAGGAGGCTCTGTCTCTGGAGGCAGGAGGCCCCAAGGTCCCGGAGGTGCTGTCCTCCCTGGAGCGCCTGTCCCAAGCCACGGGCGGAATGGAGAAGTCCTGGTACCGCTGCATCTTTCCCTTCGGGATCATTTCCCTGGTGATTGGCGTGTCGGGGACCGGGGTCACGTACACTTACAACGACCTACCTCAGACAAAAGTGGTGTCAGTGGTCTTGCTGGTTGTCGGCCTGGTCCTGGTGCTGATGGCCACCGCCTGCTGGTCGGTGCACAAGAAGAAGAGGAGGAAAAAAAAAGATGGCGGCTCCTTCACCTCGGAGCAGTGCCCCTTATGAGTGCTGGTTGGGGACACGGGGGGGGGGGGGGGGGGGTCAGGGCGACACCAGCGGAAGCTCCGGGTTAGGCTAGCACCTGTGATCCACCCCCTCTATACTCCTCCTTCACTGTCCACTAACTCCATTCCCTTCCTCCCCTTGGTCTTGATTGTGGAGCTCTGTGTCCTGCTCCAGGAGGAAGACTGGAGACAACACAGGCTTGAGATTCCCCGGACACTTGGACTGACAAACAGGCCGCAGAGGATCTAAGGAGGAGGTTAACTGTCTGTTCACGGCTTTGGACCGGCAATAGGGTTCAAACCCTCGCTTTCACACACACACACACACACAGACACACACACACACACACACACTCGCTTCACCACGGGCAGACAGCAGGTGTCCAGTGTCAAAACAACCTCCGTGCAGAGACACGTACAGCGAAAGATTGCCGGGCCATAGAACCCACTATGCGGAGCTGCTGTCGGAGTCAGTGCTGCCGTCACTAGCCACGTCAGTCGCAGCATTCCTCCTGCCAGGACAGGTGACTGTCCGAGAGGGCCCAAAGGGCCAGAGTCGGCAACCCGACACCGGGTCGAAAGAGGAGTGGACCCGCGTCAGCGGCCCACGTCATTCGCTCGTCCTGTGACACCGTAGCAATGTGTTGGGCTTTTTTTACGCAATGGGAGAGTGGAACCTGAGTCCAGCAAGATCTCACTGGCAGCTGTGTGGACAAGAAGCTGGAGAAGCTGTCTGGGAAGGGAAATGTGTGTGTGTGTTTGTGTGAGATTCTGAAGAACCTTAACGAGTTGTGTATTTTGGCGACTTGTTCCCTAATGACCACATTGTCTTAAGTAGAGTGATTGTGATCTGTCGCAGCAATATTACAGTCTGTGAACTGATGTGTGTGTGCGTTCGAACATGCCTGCGTTCCTCCTGCGTGTGTGCATGTAGGTGGGTTTGCTCCCTGAGGCCCCAGAGAGGACACCGTGTAGTAGGGCCACAGGCGAGAGGCCCGAGGACCACAGACGAGGCCGGCCACGGAGGAATTACATGTCACATGCCCTACAGTTCACGAATAGAGAAGGAGAAGAGAGACAGGGGTGGAAGGGGGGGGGGGATTATACACCCCTGACTCCTGGCCTTGACCCTGTCCTGCGCTGGGGAGACGAGACCTCACCTCACCAGGCTGCCAGACCAGAACTACTGAAGGACACTCTCCCTAGGGTGGATGTGGGGGGGTAAAGGGACATGCCACGGGATGGACACTTCACTCCCACCTCCTTTCCCCATCCCCCTTTTCGCCTAGTGCCTTGAACGAGTGATCATGGAAAAAGGCTCTGCGTGTTCCCCCGTTTCCATCTGCTCTCCTGAGAATGTCCCTGCCCCCCCCCCTTGCTGGCTGCTCCCTGCCCCCCTCATTCCACTCCCCTTGGCAGCTCTTCTCCCTCTATTACCACCCTTGATACACTTCCTCCCCCCTCCTACTCTTCCCCCCCACGGCGATCTTTTGTCTCTCTATCTCTCTCGGAGCCCTGAAGTGACGGACGCGCTCATAGTTTAAACCAGTGTATGTATAGGACACGCATGGTCGGTCTCACACGACGGTCAATGTTTGGTTATGACGTTGTTTATCCTCTGGAGGAGGTCTGTCTCTCTGAGCAAGACTGAGAAGACCGGTTTCTGATGAAGGAGACGGGTGCATCGGATTGCTATCTTATCCTGGTGACGAACATCCATGTTGTAAACACGGAAGATTCCCTCTTTTCTCCAATGTGCAGATATCCACTGTCCACCGTCTCTCAAAGGACAGAAGGAACGTATTACCGGATCCACTCTACTGTCCCTGCACATGCTTGTGTGACTGAGCACGGCTGACGAGCGTGATGATTTTCTTTAGATGGTTTTCTCGCCGACAGCTTGTCTTAATGATTTCGGGGTGTAGGGATGTAAAAAGGGCCGAGTGACATGCACGCTGAGACTAGGCAGTCTTGATTTTGGTCTGTAAGGGAGTTCGCCTTTATGGAAGCCCTTTAGGACTAACTTAGCTCAGCACTGCATCGATCCCGCTTCGCCGATCTGTGACTCGTTAGGGCGGAAACATGTCCATGCATTGAGGAGCCGCGTTCAGCGACAAAGACTTCCCAGTGACAGGCTGCACAGGGCCTCCCTACCAGCCTTGCTGCCTGGCTGGCGGCCTGTGTGTGCTGTCTGTTTTACAGCGTTGTAGACAGGATGCTGAATCCCAGAAGCTGTCACGCTTTGCCTTGCCCTGAATTTGTTGCTGTTTTTCTGGGTTTGCTCGATTGTAGGTCGTGGTTAATGCAGCTTTCACTTAGCTGGTAGAGTGGGGGGCAGCTGGCTCTGACCACGGCCACATTGGCATCTGGCCTCCTGAGCAGAACAGGATTTATTCAAAAGTTCTAGCACGTGCTTTACTGTAAGTCTCAGTGGTAATGTGAAGTTAGCTTCAGATAGTGATCCCTAGCAAGACTGTTGTCTGGGCACCTGGCCACAAGGAAGAAAACACGGTGCCTTCCCAGCTGAACTTGGCTGATGAATAGCATTTACTGGAGCCAAACTCCTGCAGCCATCAATTGTAATTCCTTGAATTGCTGCGTATTTCTGCTTGACTGAGAAACAGAGCCAGGGTGTGTCCTGATGTTGACAACCTCATTGGAACATTCGAGACAATTCCAAAATCTAACCTATTTTTCCTCCAGCATGTTGGGTCGGTGGGAGACAGAGAGACGTGTTCTTTTAGGTTGGTGACATTTCCCCCTCTCTTTCTCTTTCCTCTTGCTTTCTCTCTTTCCCTCTTTCTCTCTATGTCTCTCTTTTCTCTCTCTCTTTCCTTACTAAACCGCAGTGCAGGTCATTCTTGCACAATCATTATGAAGACACAGCCCATTCTGACTGCAGGACTTGGAAGAGGGAGTATTTCTGCTATATATGAGTCTGAGTCCTGCTTTCCAAGAGAGCACATAGTGGACAAGATGACTGTGTGATAGACGCATATATGAACTTCCCAGTTAATGCACAGAGGCAAGAAATAGCAACGTAATTGTTTCATGAAATGGGCAGAAATATATCAAATGCGTTGATGGTTTAGTTTCATTGTGTGTCTCAGCTCCAAGAACTCTGACTGGAGAGGGTGTTTCCTCTTTCCGGCAATCATAAAAAAAGCCAGAGCGATAGATAGAGGGGGCTGGCTCAGTAAGGGGCTGAACGATGCATTTTCATTGAGAGAAACCGACCGCAAAGAGCCATTGACGTGGCAGGAATACTGATGTCCTGTCGGTAAGGCTGTTGTTTCAGCCACTCACGCGCACACCTTCACTTGCACTGTTCAAGGGAAACTCGCACACGCATGTGCAGCGCGCGTACAGCTGGATGGTTCCGTCGCTGTGTGTGATGTAGCTCTACTTTGCGACACCGGATTATAATCGACTTGTTGAATGAGGGCACTTATAGGGGAATGTGGCTGTATGTTTGTGGAGATGGGGATTCCTTTTTTTTTTAACCGTCTGCTGCAATAGGGAAGAGGAAAAATCTACCTCTCCTCTCCAGTGACGGAAGCGTTTCTCTCAGTGGACGGTCGTTTTGTTTGTCACTTCCACTGGTGACCGAAAATATACGTTTGTCTGCCCTATATTACTTGGTGTTGTACATACAGCTGTTTTATATTTGTACTGTATATTTATACTCATATCTAAATGTATTTTTTTGTTGTATTAAACAAATGTCATGCAAATACATTCGTCTCGTTCTCATAATTGTTTTAGGATGGGTTTTTTGTAAAGCAAAGACAATCTCCTCTCTTCATCCCTACAGATCTGAGGGAATCTCTGTCCCCTGGGACTGGGCTAAAAATACCAATGGGGGCAGGGAGAGAGAGATAGCAAAGGAGAGAGAGATGCAGGAACTGAAAGAGAGAAACAGAGAGAGAGAGAGTGAAATAGAGAGCTGGCTTGTTTAATGGAAGGCAAAGTAAGAGGTGTTGGATGGGGAACGCGAGGATGTTGTTTTCAGAACTGCTTGACCCTCAACATGAATTTGATGGATTTAATTACCATATTTTCCTAATTTCTCAATATAATAGAATGTGTAGCTCCTCCGGTTAGTGTACAGAGAACGGACATCAAGGTGTCTGGATTTGGAGTTGGCGAGAGAGTGAGAGATTCATTGTCTTGAAGAAAGACACCACCTGCTGGAAAATCATGACATTGGAGTCTTGCACACAGCACAGTGGTACATTATGCACAAACTCTGTCTCTTTCATTCACTTAGTCACTTTCCTCTCTCTCACTCTCCTACACAGAGTTTAACTCACTCCTTCTAGCCATGTTTTAAACAAAGGTCAGAGGACCAAGGCAGGATGACACTTTGTACTGATAAATGGAGCCATTGTTCATCTATGTGCGTATCCGTGTGTAATCCAATTACGGCCCTGTCACCTTTTGTTTTCTGCACCATGTTTCTCATTCTTGTGCCTCATTCTATTGTCCCTTTTCTTCCTTCGCCAATCCCAGTCCTTCCTTCGCCAGTTTTCTTTTCAGTTTTCACATAGGAGACATGCTGAGGGAGTTGCCTTTTGTCTGAGAAAATGCAAGCGTCCCACACGCACACGCATCCACACAAGCAACTTCATCAAACTACATCTTGACCGGAGCTTGACCCAATCAACCAATACAAGAAGGCTTACTCCAAGTCTGCAGCATGTGAGTGGCAGGTAGTGATATGGTTGATCAGAGATTTCAGAAAGGTCAGGCTGCAAATGGGTGCCATTGTTTCCAGTGTTTGATAAAAACAATCATGTTGATCATACTAACACATCTCTCATTTGAGAACACTCAGATGGCATGAGCCTTCCTAAAAGCTTTCTTCCAGGGGAACCTGTTGATCCCTAATTCAACTGTTTTTCATGATTACAGATGAATGGGTGGTGGTAGAGACGTGAACTAAATTTTCTCCCAAGCGGATTTCTCTGAACAAACTCCATTACAATGACTCCAACCCCTTTTAGTCTCTAAGACTTGTTCCATCCCCGTGTGTGATTCACAGAAATAGGGCATGGACTGATAAGTAGCCTCAAATAAAGACTCTGTTGAACCGGCTGAGTGGCCTTAGTCTAGGCCCATCAAAAGGAAAACACTGTGCACAGAAAAGGAGGTAAGACAATTGAATTGACTACTCAAATACAGTGTAAACTAGATCATCATCTGAAACATAGGAATTAAAAGTCAAAGATAGACATTTCTGTAGACTGTAAGGTCAAGCACTGCATTTGTTTTGTGACACCGGTTTCTCGTTTTTATCCAGGGTCACCTTATATTTAATTGAGGCTGTAGAGTTGCTATGGGAACAGTAAATTAATTCAACAACATTACTCTGACTTAGGTTATGTCTTTAGTTAAACACTCACCAACTAGACCATTCTGGTCTAATTGTGGTTCATTTCAAACTAATGGAGAAAAGGTACGGAAAACGATCTACATATAAAATAAGTTTATGTGCCAAATGTTGGGTTTTGAAAACCTATTCAGACCCTTATTCAGAACCATAAAATTACCCTTACATACCTTTTTCCATCCCCCTTTTGTGCAATCCTTCAGATTACATTGTACTGAATGCAAACCTTTTTATTTTTAAAGCAAAACGTATAATACGTACTTTTATTGGCATTTTAAATGTCATGAAAATGCTAATATAGTGTAGGTGCTAAAGTGATCTAATTTTCTCATCTCTCCCCTTCAAGGGTTTATACTGACGGACAAATTGAAGTAGTTACAAAAATTGTTCCGAAAATTGCATAGTTGACAACCAACCGAACAGTTGATTTTCTTCTGGACTTGAGTGCTTTTCCCAAGAATTCACTTGCGACCAACATGCACAGGTCTGTGCTTTGAGAATGATTCAGAAAAGAGTTTGATGTGAAGATACTGCCTTTGTGTCTCTGTATTCTTTTGGTGGTGGTCAGTAAAGATGCACACTGACCCTCTTCTGTTTGTGTGTATGTGACCTCGGTATTGAGACATTTTTTGAAACATCAATACTGAGCGAGCAGGGAAGAAAAGAGTTTTTACTCTGCTTTTATCGCACTCAAGTGGTCGGTGATCAAAGGTTTCTATTCCTGGAAAATGCAAGTTTACTCCCTTGGTAACTGCAGGGATTTAATAATCAGATCCTGGGTGCTGCAACAGCTATCTTTAATGCTACACCCATTTATTTCTCTGCCAATTACTTGTCTGCTGGGTCACAAAAGATAATGAATAATGAATATTTGTTTGGGTGTCTGCGCTTGTATGAGAAACAATAAAAGAGAGCGAGGTGGGAGAGAAAGGAGGGGTGACAGGACGTCATTGCACTTTTTCCATTTTGGATGTCCTTTAGTGTTGGTGTTTAACAACAAAAGGGAGAAAAGAGCTACAGTCATTCTCTGTCTCTGAGTTGCTCTATTTCTGAGTTACTTCATCAATGGCATTGGGCAAGAAGGCGTCAAACAAAGCCATCATAGGTTCATATTTAGCTTCATCGATGATTCATAAGTCTGTACTTCCTTGCCTCCACTTCTCCTGCAGTGAGTAAGTCTCCAAAAACTATTAGGACGCAACAGTATGCTGGTCCTCATGGGTTAACAGGTTGTGATAGTGATAGTGAAGTGACGTATTGTCAAGTATGGTAACCCATACTAAAAATTTTACCTCTGCATTTAACCCATCAAGTGCACACACAGCAGTGAGTAGTGGGCAACTGCACGCACACACAGTGAACATACACCCAGAGCAGTGGGCAGCGCCTGGGAAGCAATTGGGGGTTTGGTGCCTTGCCTTAGGGGCACCTCAGTTACGGTGTCAAAGGCAGAGAGAGCGCTGTATGTTCACAATCCCCACCTTCAATTCCTGCTGGTGCGAGAATTGAACCAGATACTTGCAGGTTACAAGCCCGACTCCCTAACCATTATGCCACGACTTCCCCAGGCCACAACTTCTTGTCTAGAGAGAGTAACTATTAATTATGACTTAGACAAATATTGAATTGTCATTTCGCTGGTGAGGGTTTTTATTTTATTTTATTTTTTTCCCCTCCTCAAACCGCCACCTTAACGTGGTGGAGGGGTTTGAGTGCTTGAATGATCCCAGGAGCTATGTTGTCGGGGGCAATAAGCCCCTGGTAGGGTCTCCCATGGCAAACTGGTCCTAGGTGACTAGCCAGACTAAGTGCGGTTCACCAAAAACCCCTATGATGACCAAACTAAAGAGAATCGCTACGTCGCCCGGAGTGGCGTTACCGGGGCCCCACCCTGGAGCCAGGCCTGGGGTGGGTGCTCGCAGGCGAGCGCCTGGTGGCCGGGTCTTTGCCCATGGGACCCGGCCGGGTATAGCCCGAAAAGGCGACGTGGGATCACCTTCCTGCAGGCCCACCACCCACAGGAAGGACCGTACGGGGCCGGTGCAGTGTGTTTTGGGCGGCGGTCAGGGGCAGGTGCCTGGATGACCAACGCCATGCACACGGTCTCTAGCGCTGGGGACATGGAATGTAACCTCGCTGGCAGGAAAGGAGCCTGAGCTTGTGTGGGAGGTAGAGCGTTACTGGCCAGATATAGTCGGCCTCACCTCCCCGCACAGCCTGGGTTCTGGATCCATTATCCTCAAGAGAGGCTGGACTCTGCATTCCTCTAGAATTGCTCGCGGGAAGGGCGGCAGGCTGGCTTGGGCTTGCTCATAGCCCCGTTGCTCAGCCGCCACGTGTTGGGGGTTACCCCGGTAGACGAGAGGGTCGTGTCCCTGCGCCTTCAAGCCGGGACAGTCTCTCACTTTTGTATCGCCGTTGGCCGAACGCAGTGCAGAGTACCCGCCTTTCTGGTCCCTGGAGGGTACGGATAGTTGCACCGACCGAGACTCCATTGTTCGCTGGGACCTTCAACGCCCATTGTGGTAACGACAGTTAACCTGCGAGCAGGTGTAATCGGGGGAACAGTCCCCCGATCTGACCGAGCGGTGTTTTGTGTTGGACTTCTGTGCTAGCTACAGTTTGTATCTCGCC